>JABWTJ010001083.1:0-12911 GCA_016801875.1 Solanum sitiens
TCACAGTTTTGACGTCGGGATCCGGATCACCCAAAAAATGGTATACTATAGCACACGAAAAATCATCGAAATAGGTGTATGCACGCTTCGGGACTATTTTGACCTTGAAAATGGATCGGAATGGCCGTGAGGTCCAACCGGATGCATAACCAAGGTCTTCACAGACGTCCACAAATAATTTTGGTAGTTTTGACGTCGGGTTCTGGATCACCCAAAAAATGGTATACTATAGCACACGAAAAATCATCGAAATAGGTGTATGCGCTCTTCGGGATTATTTTGACCTTGAAAATGGATCGGAATGGCCGTCAGGGCCAACCAGATGCATAGCCAAGGTCTTCACGGACGTCCACAAATAATTTTGGCAGTTTTGACATCGGGATCCGGATCACCCAAAAAATGGTATACTATAGCACACGAAAAATCATCGAAATAGGAGTATGCGCTTCGGGGCTATTTTGACCTTGAAAATGGATCGGAATGGCCGTGAGGGCCAACCGGATGCATAGCCAAGGTCTTCACGGACATCCACAAATAATTTTGGCAGTTTTGACGTCGGGATCTGGATCACCCCAAAAATGGTATACTATAGCACACGAAAAATCGTCGAAATAGGTGTATGCGCGCTTCGGGACTATTTTGACCTTGAAAATGTATCGGAATGGCCGTGAGGGCCAACCAGATGCATAGCCAAGGTCTTCACGGACGTCGACAAATAAGTTTGGCAGTTTTGACATCGGAATCCGGATCACCCAAAAAATGGTATACTATAGCACACGAAAAATTGTCGAAATAGGAGTATGAGCGCTTCGGGGCTATTTTGACCTTGAAATTGGATCGGAATGGCCGTGAGGGACAACCGGATGCATAGCCAAGGTCTTCACGAACGTCCACAAATAATTTTGGCAGTTTTGACATCGGGATCCGGATCACCCAAAAAATGGTATACTATAGCACACGAAAAATTGTCGAAATAGGGGTATGCGCGCTTCGGGGCTATTTTGACCTTTAAAATGGATCGGAATGGCCGTGACGGCCAACCGTATGCATAGACAAGGTCTTCACGGACGTCCACAAATAATTTTGGCAGTTTTGACGTCGGTATCCGGATCACCCAAAAAATGGTATACTATAGCACACGAAAAATCGTCGAAATAGGTGTATGCGCACTTCGGGACTATTTTGACCTTGAAAATGGATAGGAATGGCCGTGAGGGCCAACCGTATGCATAGCCAAGGTCTTCACGGTCGTCTACAAATAATTTTGGCAGTTTTGACGTGTGAGACCTTGAAAATAGCTTAAGTTCTCTAGAGTCTAACATGTTTGTATTAGTGTTCTAAGGTCCTAAATATGTTTAATATGTGGTATATAGGCAGTAGCTAAAGTATTAGGGGTGTTGGAAGTCAAATGTCAAGGGATGACTAAGACGTTTAACGACTAAGTCTCCTAAATATCTAAAATGTGGTTCTATGTGTTTATGTGTGTTTCATGGTGTTTTAAGGTTCTAAATAGAGTTATTATAGCATGTATAGGCAGTGGTTAAAGTTTTGTGAAGTTTGGAGTTCAAACGACCAAGAACGTCCAAGGCATTCGAAAGATGTGCCTTGAGTCGACCTTGTACGTCTAGGCGAGTTTCGTCGAGTTTTATGTGTTCGTTTTTGTTGAAATTCATGTGAGAGGTGTTAAACTCATAAATGGTCATGTTTAGGTTGGAAAAGTCCTGGAAATTATCCCCAAGGACCATCAAAGGGTCCTTGAGAAAAGGACCCAAAATCTGTTGGCAGACTGTCCCAGACAGCCTTTGCGACGGAGCTTGCGACGGATTGTCATGGCTGTGACGCCCCGTCACAAGGGTTCCGTCATGGGGGACTTGTTCAAGTGTGTAGGGGGGACCCTTGGAAAGCCATAGGATCTGGAGATGGAGGTCCATGACGGACCGTTTCACCCGTGACGGTCCGTCACAGACAGGTCGTCACAAGCAAGTTCCTGCGCAGATTTTTCTGCCAAGTTAGGGGCGAACTTGTAAATTCACCCCATGACTAAATAAGAGTGTGGACGGTTTATTAAGGGGTATTTGGGTATTTTAAAGGAGTATATAAGTGTTTAACACTTAGAATAATTCATTCTTCAAAAAACAAAACCCCAAAGTCCCTTAGAAAACCCAAAGACTCCATTGAAGTCCAACTTGAAGAATCAGCTTGGTGTGGCGTTTTGAAGGAGAATTCTTCATCAAAGTGAAGGATTATCATCCTTAAGGTATGGATTTGATCCTTGAAACTCGTTTCATCAAGGAGCCAACTTTCAAAGATGTTTTCAAAGCTTTCTAAAGAGATTTGTCCTATTTCGGAATTTCTACCATGGGTTCTTGCATAAATGATTTCTAAACATTGAATTATGATCTAATTTATATTGTATTGATGATTTCAACATAAATTACCTATGAACCCATGTGAATTGATGAACCCTAGTTTTGACTACTTATTGGGTTACTTGATATTAAGCTTATGTTGATGAATTGTTGTGTAGTTTCTTATGGGCTTTCTAATGATATAAGAATTGTGTTCAATTGATATGTAATTGATATTATATTTTTAAACCTAGATTGAATTGATGTAGATTCATTGAGTTTTATGGTTATTACTTTGAATTGTTGTTTATGGCCATGGGTAAGGGCCTTGTGATGTTGAATTGGTTGATTTGGCATTGAATTGAGGTATGGATATGGGGATGAAGGTATGCTGCCCCGTTTTCTTTAATTTGATATTAATTATACTTTGATATCGTTCTGATTGGTATGGTCCACTTATGGTGACGGTGTTATGTGAATTGATGTGGCCTTGTCGGCGTTACTTTATGCAATATGATGATCATGGCCTTGTCGGCATTTATTGAAGTATATGATGATTATGTGATGTATGATAATGTCTATCTATATGTGGAAGTATATGTGTTCTTATATGAAGTTATGTTAGGTTATAAGATGTTATTCCTAAGTACTTCTAGAATGACTTGTATTGTATGTTAAAGTGAAATATGTGGTGTCTTGTTTAGGTAGACTTATGTCCCTTGCTTGATGCTTTTATGAATATTATTATGTGATGATTTGACTTAGTATGTTAAGAGTCTTGAATAATATAAGTGAGACCTTGATGATAAGAAGGTCAATGTTATGTGGAACCTTGTACTTAGTGGCGAGGTTATGAATTGTGAAGTAGTTAGCCGTAATGGTATCCTTCATGCTATGAGTGATGGACTTAGGGATGGTTGGCTGGAACGGCATCATATCATAACTTAGGAAAGTCGCGATGAGCTTCTTGTCGCTAAAGTGAGATATTCCCTAGTGGAACTTGCTTTGGTAGGGTGAATGTAAAGGAGGTCGTGAACTAGATAAGGACCTATTTATGTGAACCTTGATGTGAACTAATCTATGAGAACTAAGGCTAGCACCGAGTGAGTATGAGTAAGGGGGAAGTGGATTCAGTTAAAGAAAGAGATTGAATGCTTCGTACACTCTTCATATTCCTTAACCATGTGCCTACATGGGATGTGTCCAAGTTCTACCATTGGCAAGTAGAACAACCTCATCGAAGTAGGATAGAACTTCGGATTCCATGTCTTGCTACCATGGTCTATGTCGGTTATTGCCTATTCTCATCATGTGGAATACCTTTTAGCATTAGATAAGTTTATGAGGTTTAGGTGGTGGTATGGGACGCTATCTAGACATTGCACAATAGACTTTGAAGGTGTTATGTGGAGTTCCTAGGTCTTGTCCAAAGACCATTATGTGATCCACTATGTGAGTGTCTTATGTGATGATTTATGTGAGTGTCTTATGTGATGTATGAGTCTTAATGAACTAATGACCTATGTTAGTAACTATGTAAATGGTTGAGTACCTAATCTAAGTGACTTAAGCATTCCTTAGCTAAAGTATGAGGAGGACATGAAAGGATGGTCTCTTCATGTCTTATCTTTGGAAATCTTGAGGATGACTCTAGTTAGGGAAGTTGGTTAATCTTGTTGACATGATCTAAACCTTAGGAAGTCTTAAGGACTATTTAGGTAATCTTGGAGAGGTCATTGCACTATGGAAATATCTTCTCGATTTAATTAAGTAGGTCTTTTGATAGGCTTTGGAAGGAGAATGTCTTCTAATCTAAGTGTTGGTGTGTTTAGTTAGAATGATTCTATTTAAGGTAGTCTATAGGATCTCTTGTGTGTGTGTGAAAGGGATTGTATGGGCGGTCGCTCCACACTTACTCAAGTGAACCTTGGAATTGACCTTTGGTAGAGGAATCTTACATGGATATTTATGGTTGTTTTCTAAGTGTGTATGTGACTCATCGTAGGTAATCTTAAGGGTCGTTTAGGCACATCTAGAGAGGGTGTATGGGCGGTCTCTCTTTGTGTGACTTAATGAATCTTAGGATGACTTTAAGTGAGGGAATTACATGCTAGAAGATGTTAAAAAGGGAAAGGTTTGGACTTCACAGTAACAGTGAAGGGACTTCACTGTACAGTGAAGTGACTCACTATAAATTGAGCCTTATAAATGTTATCTTTTGTTTAACGTTATCTTATGTGTTTCTTAATTGATAAATTATCTTCTTATGTTTAAACTATGATTTCTAAATGAAAAGATGCATATTTCCAATAAAGTCCGTTTTCATGTTTTTTATGCATATAGCCATACTTAGTACATGTGGTTGTACTAATTCCATGCTTTATTTTCTATCTATAGTCCTTGGTAGGTAAGGAGCTTTTGAAGAAGAAGACTTGGTCATTAGAAGAATCGTCCGAGTAGAAGAGTTCAAGTATGTCCTCATTGTTTCGAGGGCATATATGTCGTTTTATGTTTCTTTTATGAAATATTGTACAAGTCTATGTTATTTCCATTTTTCGTATTAAAGTACTCTTGTGTCGTAAGTTGATGAGATTGAGACTTAGTATTTCTATATGAAAGAGTTTTAAAGACTATTTTATGTTTTAGTGAAAAGTTTTAATTCCGCACTACTTTTCACTATGTATATGCGATGAATGATATGAATGAGGCTTGTCTTAGAACTCTGAGAGTTCGACGACGCCGATCGCAATCCAAGATTGCACCCTATCTTCTAGGGTATGGTCTCGGGTTGTGACAAAGTTGGTATCAGAGCATAAGTTTGGTGAAAGTGGTTTTAGGTATCAAAAAGTCTCATCAAGTCACGTCTAGTAGAGTCTTGACCATCGGTGTGAATCGCGACACATCTATGGGTGAGAGGCTATAGGACGATAGAGTTTCCCTTCTTTTCTATTCCTATATCGTGCGGTAGAGTAAATGTTATGATTATCCTTCTTATTAGTTTCCTTGTGTTTACTAGGAGGATGGCCGCTAGAAGGATGGAAGAGGAGAGGGTGAATGAGGAAGTTTTTCCCTAAGTTGAGCAAGTTGCTCAAGTTGAGCAAGGTACTCAAGTGCCTCCCCAAGGTGATCATGTTCCTAATGTGGATGGAAGTAATGAGGTACCGGAGTTGTCTAATAGGGTGATTGGAGAAGCTTTGAGGGCTTTGGCTCAAGTCGTAACTGCTCAAATCAATTTGAGTATGGTGCCTAGGGTTATAGAGAGCACTATGACATCTAGGTTGAGAGACTTAGTGAGGGAAGAATGCTATGCGACTATACTACGTGATAATGTGGCCTTATCTAGACACTTGATGTATGCACAATCATGTGAAGAACCTAATCTTGGGAGGATGTCAAGTAGCTTGAAGAGGGGTGTTGCTAGTGACCAAGTGCAACCTAGGTTCAAAAAGAGGGTTCAAACTCAAGATGTACCTAGAGTTCCTAAGAAGAAGTTTGAGAAAGGAGGTGGTTCAAAGGATAGCAAGCCTACTTGTGCCAATTGTGGCAAGAAACACTATGGTGAGTGTTTATTGGGTACCGATAGTTGCTTTGGTTGTGGAAAGGATGGGCACAAAGTGAGAGATTGTCCAAACAATGCTTCTAGGAAGGAGGGCAAGAGAGTCGAGCCTAGTGTTCCAAAGGATGATGCTCCAACTAAGAGGCATTTCTATGCACTCCGAACTAGAATTGAGAAGTCGGATGATGGTGATGATGATGTTGGTAAGTTCTTGTTTCCCTTTAGATAATATGATTTCCTTCTAAGTGGGGGAGTATGGTTTGTAGATGGGATAGAAGTTCTTAAATTGTTGCATGTGCATGATGTTTAAGGTTTTTGTTGAAATTGAATTTCATTTACTTCTTGCGTTGTGTGTTTAAGAAGCTTTGAGCATGTTTTATGACGTGTTTACATGATGTTATCTTGCATTCTAGCATGTCTATATAAAGAATTGCCTAAAGATTGCATTTTTGGAATAGTTGCTAAATCACTGCTTCTTAGTGAACTGCTCACCGTAATTTATTTTTTTTTGAGAAAATGACTAAGTGATTCTTTGGTCTAAAATTCTTGTTATGTGGTTAGAACTGATGTATATGAATATGATGTTGAATATAAAATGTGTTTTTGCTATTTGGATGGAAGCATGTGAGTTTTGTAGCATAACGAGTTATAAAATTGTTTTCTAGTTTCTTGTTGTGTTGTGAATCTCTAGATTATGTGAAGTTGATGATTTCTTATTAAATATGTGTTGTATGGCTTGGTTATGTGCTTCTATTTGAAATCTCTAATCTTGAAAGTATTCGGAGAGTGGCAAGTGTTATTCGAGGACGAATGTTGTCCAAGTGGGGGAGATTGTGAGACCTTGAAAATAGCTTAAGTGCTCTAGAGTCTAACATGTTGGTCTTAGTGTTCTAAGGTCCTAAATATGTTTAATATGTGGTATATAGGCAGTAGCTAAAGTATTAGGGGTGTTGGAAGTCAAACGTCAAGGGATGACTAAGACGTTTGACGACTAAGTCTCCTAAATATCTAAAATGTGGTTCTATGTGTTTATGTGTGTTTCATGGTGTTTTAAGGTTCTAAATAGAGTTATTATAGCATGTATAGGCAGTGGTTAAAGTTTCGTGAAGTTTGGAGTTCAAACGACCAAGAACGTCCAAGGCATTCGAAAGATGTGCCTTGAGTCGACCTTGTACGTCTAGGCGAGTTTCATCGAGTTTTATGTGTTAGTTTTTGTTGAAATTCATGTGAGAGGTGTTAAACTCATATATGGTCATGTTTAGGTTAGAAAAGTCCTGGAAATTATCCCCAAGGACCATCAAAGGGTCCTTGAGGAAAGGACCCAAAATCTGTTGGCAGACTGTCCCAGACAGCCTTTGCGACGGAGCTTGCGACGGATTGTCATGGATGTGACGCCCCGTCACAAGGGTTACGTCGTGGGTGACTTGTTCAAGGGTGTAGGGGGGACCCTTTGCAAGCCATAGGAGCTGGAGATGGAGGTCCATGACGGACCGTTTCACCAGTGACGGTCCGTCACAGACAGGTCGTCACAAGCAAGTTCCTGCGCAGATTTTTCTGCCAAGTTAGGGGTGAACT
This sequence comes from Solanum sitiens, assembly GCA_016801875.1. Lineage (NCBI taxonomy): Eukaryota > Viridiplantae > Streptophyta > Magnoliopsida > Solanales > Solanaceae > Solanum > Solanum sitiens. Next base: position 7,480 of record JABWTJ010001083.1, read on the forward strand.
TGTAAATTCACCCCATGACTAAATAAGAGTGTGGACGGTTTATTAAGGGGTATTTGGGTATTTTAAAGGAGTATATAAGTGTTTAACACTTAGAATAATTCATTCTTCAAAAAACAAAACCCCAAAGTCCCTTAGAAAACCCAAAGACTCCATTGAAGTCCAACTTGAAGAATCAGCTTGGTGTGGCATTTTGAAGGAGAATTCTTCATCAAAGTGAAGGATTATCATCCTTAAGGTATGGCTTTGATCCTTAAAACTCGTTTCATCAAGGAGCCAACTTTCAAAGATGTTTTCAAAGCTTTCTAAAGAGATTTGTCCTATTTCGGAATTTCTACCATGGGTTCTTGCATAAATGATTTCTAAACATTGAATTATGATATAATTGATATTGTATTGATGATTTCAACATAAATTACCTATGAACCCATGTGAATTGATGAACCCTAGTTTTGACTACTTATTGGGTTACTTGATATTAAGCTTATGTTGATGAATTGTTGTGTAGTTTCTTATGGGCTTTCTAATGATATAAGAATTGTGTTCAATTGATATTTAATTGATATTATATTGTTAAACCAGATTGAATTGATGTAGATTCATTGAGTTTTATGGTTATTACTTTGAATTGTTGTTTATGGCCATGGGTAAGGGCCTTGTGATGTTGAATTGGTTGATTTGGCATTGAATTGAGGTATGGATATGGGGATGAAGGTATGCTGCCCCGTTTTCTTTAATTTGATATTAATTATACTTTGATATCGTTCTGATTGGTATGGTCCACTTATGGTGGCGGTGTTATGTGAATTGGTGTGGCCTTGTCGGCGTTACTTTATGCAATATGATGATCATATCCTTGTCGGCATTTCTTGAAGTATATGATGATTATGTGATGTATGATAATGTCTATCAATATGTGAAAGTATATGTGTTCTTATATGAAGTTATGTTAGGTTATAAGATGTTATTCCTAAGTACTTCTAGAATGACTTGTATTGTATGTTAAAGTGAAATATGTGGTGTCTTGTTTAGGTAGACTTATGTCCCTTGCTTGATGCTTTTATGAATATTATTATGTGATGATTTGACTTAGTATGTTAAGAGTCTTGAATAATATAAGTGAGACCTTGATGATAAGAAGGTTAATGTTATGTGGAACCTTGTACTTAGTGGCGAGGTTATGAATTGTGAAGTAGTTAGCCGTAATGGTATCCTTCATGCTATGAGTGATAGACTTAGGGATAGTTGGCTGGAACGGCATCATATCATACCTTAGGAAAGTCGCGATGAGCTTCTTGTCGCTAAAGTGAGATATTCCCTAGTGGAACTTGCTTTGGTAGGGTGAATGTAAAGGAGGTCGTGAACTAGATAAGGACCTATTTATGTGAACCTTGATGTGAACTAATCTATGAGAACTAAGGCTAGCACCGAGTGAGTATGAGTAAGGGGGAAGTGGATTCAGTTAAAGAAAGAGATTGAATGTTTCGTACACTCTTCATATTCCTTAACCATGTGCCTACATGGGATGTGTCCAAGTTCTACCATTGGCAAGTAGAACAACCTCATCGAAGTAGGATAGAACTTCGGATTCCATGTCTTGCTACCATGGTCTATGTCGGTTATTGCCTATTCTCATCATGTGGAATACCTTTTAGCATTAGATAAGTTTATGAGGTTTAGGTGGTGGTATGGGACGCTATCTAGACATTGCACAATAGACTTTGAAGGTGTTATGTGGAGTTCCTAGGTCTTGTCCAAAGACCATTATGTGATCCACTATGTGAGTGTCTTATGTGATGATTTATGTGAGTGTCTTATGTGATGTATGAGTCTTAATGAACTAATGAACTAATGACCTATGTTAGTAACTATGTAAATGGTTGAGTACCTAATCTAAGTGACTTAAGCATTCCTTAGCTAAAGTATGAGGAGGACATGAAAGGATGGTCTCTTCATGTCTTATCTTTGGAAGTCTTGAGGATGACTCTAGTTAGGGAAGTTGGTTAATCTTGTTGACATGATCTAAACCTTAGGAAGTCTTAAGGACTATTTAGGTAATCTTGGAGAGGTCATTGCACTATGGAAATATCTTCTTGATTTACTTAAGTAGGTCTTTTGATAGGCTTTGGAAGGAGAATGTCTTCTAATCTAAGTGTTGGTGTGTTTAGTGAGAATGATTCTATTTAAGGTAGTCTATAGGATCTCTTGTGTGTGTGTGAAAGGGATTGTATGGGTGGTCGCTCCACACTTACTCAAGTGAACCTTGGAATTGACCTTTGGTAGAGGAATCTTACATAGATGTTTATGGTTGTTTTCTAAGTGTGTATGTGACTCATCGTAGGTAATGTTAAGGGTCGTTTAGGCACATCTAGAGAGGGTGTATGGGCGGTCTCTCTTTGTGTGACTTAATGAATCTTAGGATGACTTTAAGTGAGGGAATTACATGCTAGAAGATGTTAAAAAGGGAAAGGTTTGGACTTCACTGTAACAGTGAAGGGACTTCACTGTAAATTGAGCCTTATAAATGTTATCTTTGGTTTAACGTTATCTTATGTGTTTCTTAATTGATAAATGATGTTCTTATGTTTAAAGTATGATTTCTAAATGAAAAGATGCATATTTCCAATAAAGTCCGTTTTCATGATTTTTATGCATATAGCCATACTTAGTACATGTGGTTGTACTAATTCCATGCTTTATTTTCTATCTATAGTCCTTGGTAGGTAAGGAGCTTTTGAAGAAGAAGACTTGGTCATTAGAAGAATCGTCCGAGTAGAAGAGTTCAAGTATGTCCTCATTGTTTCGAGGGCATATATGTCATTTTATGTTTCTTTTATGAAATATTGTACAGTCTATGTTATTTCCATTTTTCGTATTAAAGTAATCTTGTGTCGTAAGTTGATGAGATTGAGACTTAGTATTTCTATATGAAAGAGTTTTAAAGACTATTTTATGTTTTAGTGAAAAGTTTTAATTCCGCACTACTTTTCACTATGTATATGCGATGAATGATATGAATGAGGCTTGTCTTAGAACTCTGAGAGTTCGACGACGCCGGTCGCAATCCAAGATTGCACCCAATCTTCTAGGGTATGGTCTCGGGTTGTGACATGACGTCGGGATCCGGATCACCCAAAAAATGGTATACTATAGCACACGAAAAATCGTCGAAATAGGGCTATGCACGCTTCGGGGCTATTTTGACCTTGAAAATTGATCGGAATGTCCGTGAGGGCCAACCGGATGCATAGCCAAGGTCTTCACGGAAGTCCACAAATAATTTTGGCAGTTTTGACGTCGGGATCAGGATCACCCAAAAAATGGTATATTATAGCACCCGAAAAATCATCGAAATAGGGGTATACGCGCTTCGGGGCTATTTTGACCTTGAAAATGGATCGGAATGGCCGTGAGGGCCAAACGGATGCATAGCCAAGGTCTTCAAGGACGTACACAAATAAATTTGGCAGTTTTGACATCAGGATCTGGATCACCTAAAAAATGGTATACTATCGCACACGAATAATTGTCGAAATAGGGGTATGCGCGCTTCGGGGTTATTTTGACCTTGAAAATGGATCGGAATGGCCGTGAGAGCCAACCGGATTCATAGCCAAGGTCTTCACAGACGTCCACAAATAATTTTGGCAATTTTGACGTCGGGATCAGGATCACCCAAAAAATGGTATACTATAGCACCTGAAAAATCGTCGAAATAGGGGAATACGCGCTTCGGGCTATTTTGACCTTGAAAATGGATCGGAATGGCCGTGAGGGACAAACGGATGCATAGCCAAGGTCTTCAAGGACGTACACAAATAAATTTGGCAGTTTTGACGTCAGGATCTGGATCACCTAAAAAATGGTATACTATCGCACACGAAAAATAGTCGAAATAGGGGTATGCGCGCTTCGGGGCTATTTTGACCTTGAAAATGGATCGGAATGGCCGTGAGAGCCAACCGGATGCATAGACAAGGTCTTCACGGACGTCCACAAATAATTTTGGCAGTTTTGACGTCGGGATCCGGATCACCCAATATAGCACACAAAAAATCATCGAAATAGGGGTATGCGCTTCGGGACTATTTTGACCTTGAAAATGGATCGAAATGGCCGTTAGGGCCAACCGTATGCATAGCCAAGGTCTTCACGGATGTCCAATAATAATTTTGGCAGTTTTGACGTCGGGATCCGGATCACCCAATAATTGGTTTACTATAGCACACGAAAAATCATCGAAATAGGGGTATGTGCGCTTCGGGGCTATTTTGACCTTGAAAATGGATCAGAATGGCCGTGACGGCCAACCGTATGCATAGCCAAGGTTTTCACGGACGTCCACAAATAATTTTGGCAGTTTTGACGTCGGGATCCGGATCACCCAAAAAATGGTATACTATAGCACACGAAAAATCGTCGAAATAGGTGTATGCGCGCTTCGGGACTCTTTTGACCTTGAAAATGGAACGGAATGGCCGTGAGGGCCAACCGGATGCATATCCAAGGTCTTCACGGACGTGCACAAATAATTTTGGTAGTTTTGACGTCGGGATCCGGATCACCCAAAAAATGGTATACTATAGTACACGAAAAATCGTCGAAATAGGGGTATGCGCGCTTCGGGGCTATTTTGACCTTGAAAATGGAACGGAATGGCCGTGAGGGCCAACCGGATGCATAGCCAAGGTCTTCACGGACGTCCACAAATAATTTTGGTAGTTTTGACGTCGGGATCCAGATCACCCAAAAAATGGTATACTATAGCACAAGAAAAATAGTCGAAATAGGGGTATGCGTTCTTCGGGGCTATTTTGACCTTGAAAATGGATCGGAATGGCCGGGAGGGACAACCGGATGCATAGCCAAGGTGTTCACGGACGTCCACAAATAATTTTGGTAGTTTTGACGTCGGGATCCGGATCACCCAAAAAATGGTATACTATAGCACACGAAAAATCGTCGAAATAGGGGTATGCGCGCTTTGGGGCTATTTTGACCTTGAAAATGGATCGGAATGGCCGTGAGGGCCAACCGTATGCATAGACAAGGTCTTCACGGAAGTCCACAAATAATTTTGGCAGTTTTGACGTCGGGATCTAGATCACCCAAAAAATGGTATACTATAGCACACGAAAAATCATCGAAATAGGGGTATGCGCGCTTCGGGGATATTTTGACCTTGAAAATGGATAGGAATGACCGTGAGGGCCAACCGGATGCATAGCCAACGTATTCACGGACGTCCACAAATAAATTTGGCAATTTTGACGTCGGGATCCGGATCACCCAAAAAATGGTATAATATAGCACACGAAAAATCGTCGAAATAGGGGTATGCGCGCTTCGGGGCTATTTTGACCTTGAAAATGGATCGGAATGGCCGTGAGGGCCAACCGGATGCATAGCCAAGGTCTTCACGGACGTCCACAAAT
>JABWTJ010001083.1:24627-40926 GCA_016801875.1 Solanum sitiens
TGTTTGGCACTTTTGACGTCGGGATCCGAATCACCCAAAAAATGGTGTGCTATAGCGCACGAAAAATTGTCGAAATAGGGATATGCGCGCTTCAGGGCCATTTTGACCTTGAAAATGGGTCGGAATGGCCGTGAGGGAAAACCGGATGCATAGCCAAGGTCTTGACGGACATCCACAAAAATTATCGAAATGGAAGTTTGTGCGCTTCGGGGCTATTTTGACCTTATAAATTGGTCGGAATGGCTATGAGGGCCAACCGGATGCATAGCCAAGGTCTTGAAGGACGTCCACATAAAATTTTGGCACTTTTGACATCGGGATCCGGATCACCCAAAAAATGGTGTGCTATAGCACACGAACAATTGTCGAAATGGGGGTATGTGCGCTTCGAGGCTATTCTGACCTTAACTATTGGTCGGAATGGCCGTAAGAGCCAATCGGATGCATAGCCAAGGTCTTGAAGGATGTCCACATAAAATTTTGGCACTTTTGACGTCAGGATCTGGATCACCCAAAAAATAGTGTGCTATAGCACACGAAAAATTGTCGAATTTGGGGTATGCGCGCTTCGAGGGTATTTTGACCTTGAAAATGGGTCGGAATGGCCATGAGGGCCAACCGGATGCATATCAAAGGTATTGACGGACGTACACAAAATTTTTTGGCACTTTTGACATCGGGATCCGGATCACCCAAAAAATGGTGTGCTATAGCACACGAAATATCGTCGAAATGGGGGTATGCGCGCTTTGGGGCTATTTTGACCTTGAAAATGGGTCGGAATGGCCGTGAGGGCCAACTAGATGCATAGCCAAGGTATTGACGGATGTCCACAAAAGTTTTTGGCACTTTTGACGTCGGGATCCGGATCACGCAAAAAATGGTGTGCTATAGCACACGAAAAATAATCAAAATGGGGGTATGACGCTTCGTGGCTATTTTGACCTTGAAAATGGGTCGGAATGGCCATGAGGGCCAACCGGATGCATAGCCACGGTCTTGACGGTCGTCCACAAAATTTTTTGGCACTTTTGACATCGGGATCTGGATAACCCAAAAAATGTAGCACACGAAAAATCGTCGAAATAGGGGTATGCGCGCTTCGGGGCTATTTTGACCTTGAAAATGGGTTGGAATGACCGTGAGGGCCAACCGGATGCATAGCCGAGGTCTTGACGGACGTCCACATAAAATGTTGGCACTTTTGACCTCGGGATCCGGATCACCCAAAAAATGGTGTCCTATAGCACACGAAAAATCGTCGAAATGGGGGTATGTGCGCTTCGGGGCTGTTTTGACCTTAAAAATAGGTCAGAATGTTGTAAGGGCCAACCGGATGCATAGCCAAGGTCTTGAAGGATGTCCACATAAAATTTTGGCACTTTTGACGTCGGGATCCGGATCACCCAAAAAATGGTGTGCTATAGCACACAAAAAATTGTCGAAATGGGGGTATGCCCGCTTCGAGGCTATTTTGACCCTAAAAATGGGTCGGAATGGCCGTGAGGGCCAACCAGATGCATAGCCAAGCTCTTGACGGACGTCCACAAAAATATTTGGCAGTTTTGACGTCGGGATCTGGATTATCCAAAAAATGGTGTGCTATAGCACACGAAAAATCGTCGAAATGGGGGTATGCGCGCTTCGGGGCTATTTTGACCTTGAAAATGGGTCGGAATGGCTGTGAGGGCCAACCAGATGCATAGCCAAGGTCTTGAAGGACGTCCAAATAAAATTTTGGCACTTTTGACGTCGGGATCCGGATCACCCCAAAAAATGGTGTGCTATAGCACACGAAAAATCGTCGAAAAGGGGGTATGCCCACTTCGAGGCTATTTTGACCCTGAAAATGGGTCGGAATGGCCGTGAGGTCCAACCGGATGCATAGACAAGGTCTTGACGGACGTCCACAAAAACTTTTGGCACTTTTGACGTCGGGATCCGGATCACCCAAAAAATGGTGTGCTATAGCACACGAAAAATTATCGAAATGGGGGTATGTGCGTTTCGGGGCTATTTTGACCTTAAAAATTGGTCGGAATGGCCGTGAGGGCCAACCGGATGCATAGCCAAGGTCTTGAAGGACGTCCACATAAAATTGTGGCACTTTTGACGTCGGGATCCGGATCACCCAAAAAATGGTGTGCTATAGCACACGAAAAATCGTCGAAATGGGGGTATGTGCACTTCGGGGCTATTTTGACCTTAAATATTGGTCGGAATGGCCGTAAGGGCCAACTGGATGCATAGCCAAGGTCTTAAAGGATGTCCACATAAAATTTTGGCACTTTTGACGTCAGAATCCGGATCACCCAAAAAATAGTGTGCTATAGCACACGAAAAATTATCGAAATGGGGGTATGCGCGCTCCAAGGGTATTTTGACCTTGAAAATGGGTCGGAATGGCCGTGAGAGCCAACCGGATGCATATCAAAGGTCTTGACGGACGTCCACAAAAAATATTGGCACTTTTGACGTCGGGATACGGATCACCCAAAAAATGGTGTGCTATAGCACACAAATAATCGTCAAAATTGGGGTATGCCCGCTTCGAGGATATTTTGACCTTGAAAATGGGTCGGAATGGCCGTGAGGGCCAACCGGACGCATAGCCAAGGTCTTGACGGTCGTCCACAAATTTTTTTGGCACTTTTGACATCGGGATCTGGATCACCCAAAAAATGTAGCACACGAAAAATCGTCGAAATGGGGGTATGCGCATTTCGGGGCTATTTTGACCTTACAAATTGGTCGGAATGGCCGTGAGGGCCAACCGGATGCATAGCCAAGGTCTTGAAGGACGTCCACATAAAATTTTGGCACTTTTGACCTCGGAATCCGGATCACCCAAAAAATGGTGTGCTATAGCACACGAAAAATTGTCGAAATGGGGGTATGTGCGCTTCGGGGCTATTTTGACCTTAAATATTGGTCGGAATGGCCGTAAGGGCCAACCGGATGCATAGCCAAGGTCTTGAAGGATGTCCACATAAACTTTTGGCACTTTTGACGTCAGGATCTGGATCACCCAAAAAATAGTGTGCTATAGCACACGAAAAATTGTCGAATTGGGGGTATGCGCGCTTCGAGGGTATTTTGACCTTGAAAATGGGTCAGAATGGCCGTGAGGGCCAACCGGATGCATATCAAAGGTATTGACGGACGTCCACAAAAATTTTTGGCACTTTTGACATCGGGATCCGGATCACCCAAAAAATGGTGTGCTATAGCACACGAAAAATTGTCGAAATGGGGGTATGAGCGCTTTGGGGCTATTTTCACCTTGAAAATGGGTCGGAATGGCCGTGAGGGCCAACCAGATGCATAGCCAAGGTCTTGACGGATGTCCACAAAAGTTTTTGGCACTTTTGACATCGGGATCCGGATCACCCCAAAAATGGTGAGCTATAGCACACGAAAAATAATCAAAATGGGGGTATGACGCTTCGTGGCTATTTTGACCTTGAAAATGGGTCGGAATGGCCGTGAGGGCCAACTGGATGCATAGCCAAGGTCTTGACGGTCGTCCACAAAAATTTTTGGCATTTTTGACATCGGGATCTGGATCACCCAAAAAATGTAGCACACGAAAAATCGTCGAAATGGGGGTATGCGCGCTTCGGGGCTATTTTGACCTTGAAAATGGGTTGGAATGGCCGTGAGGGCTAACCGGATGCAAAGCCAAGGTCTTGACGGACGTCCACATAAAAATTTGGCACTTTTGACCTCGGGATCCGGATCACCCAAAAAATGGTGTGCTATAGCACACGAAAAATCGTCGAAATAGGGGTATGTGCGCTTTGGGGCTATTTTCACCTTAAAAATAGGTCGGAATGTTGTAAGGGCCAACCGATGCATAGCCAAGGTCTTGAAGGACATCCACATAAAATTTTGGCACTTTTGACGTCGGGATCCGGATCACCCAAAAAATGGTGTGCTATAGCACACGAAAAATCGTCGAAATGGGGGTATGCGCCCTTTCGGGGCTATTTTGACCTTGAAAATGGGTCGGAATGGCTGTGAGGGCCAACCGGTTGCATAGCCAAGGTCTTGAAGGACGTCCAAATAAAATTTTGGCACTTTTGACGTCGGGATCCGGATCACCCAAAAAATGGTGTGCTATATCACACGAAAAATCGTCGAAAAGGGGGTATTCCCGCTTCGAGGCTATTTTGACCCTGAAAATGGGTCGGAATGGCCGTGAGGGCCAACCGGATGCATAGCCAAGGTCTTGACAGACGTCCACAAAAACTTTTGGCACTTTTAACGTCGGGATCCGGATCACCCAAAAAATGGTGTGCTATACGAAAAATTATCGAAATGGGGGTATGTACGCTTCGGGGCTATTTTGACCTTAAATATTGGTCGGAATGGCCGTGAGGGCCAACCGGATGCATAGCCAAGGTCTTGAAGGACGTCCACATAAAATTGTGGCACTTTTGACGTCGGGATCCGGATCACCCAAAAAATGATGTGCTATAGCACACGAAAAATCGTCCAAATGGGGGTATGTGCACTTCGGGGCTATTTTGACCTTAAATATTGGTCGGAATGGCCGTAAGGGCCAACCGGATGCATAGCCAAGGTCTTGAAGGATGTCCACATAAAATTTTGGCACTTTTGACGTCAGGATCCGGATCACCCAAAAAATGGTGTGCTATAGCACACGAAAAATTGTCGAAATGGGGGTATGCGCGCTTCATAGGGTATTTGACCTTGAAAATGGGTCGGAATGGCCGTGAGGGCCAACCGGATGCAATAGCAAAGGTCTTGACGGACCGTCCACAAAAAATTTGGCACTTTTTGACGTCGGGATCGGATCACCCAAAAAATGTGTGTTCTATACACACAAAAAATCGTCAAAGGGTTATGCGCTCTTCTAGGATATTTTGACCTTGAAAATGGGTCGAAATGGCCGTGGAAACCAAGATGCATAGAGACGGTCTCGGAGTCTCGTCCCAAAAATTTTGGTTTTTTTTTCATCGAATGGAGCACAAAAAAATGTAGCACAAAAAAAATCGACGAAATGGGGGTATGCGCACTCGGGGCTATTTTGACCTTGAAAATGTCGCGAATGGCCGTGAGGGCCAACCGGATGCAATATCCAAGGTCTTGGACGTACGTCCCCAAAAATTTTTGGCACTTTTGACATCGGGATCCGGATCACCCAAAAAATAGTGTGCTATAGCACACGCAAAATCATCGAAATTGGGGTATGCGCACTTCGGGGCTATTTTGACCTTGAAAATGGGTCGGAATTGCCGTGAGGGCCAACCGTATGCATAGCCAAGGTCTTGACGGACGTCCACAAAAATATTTGGCACTTTTGACGTCGGGATCCGAATCACCCAAAAAATGGTGTGCTGTGGCACACGAAAAATCATCGAAATGGGGGTATGAGCGCTTCGAGGCTATTTTGACCTTGAAAATGGGTTGGAATGGCTGTGAGGGCCAACCGGATGCATAGCCAAGGTCTTGATGGACGTCCACAAAAACGTTTGGCACTTTTGACGTCGGGATCCGGATCAGCCAAAAAATAGTGTGCTATAGCACACGAAAAATTGTCGAAATAGGGATATGCGCGCTTCGGGGCTATTTTGACATTGAAAATAGGTCAGAATGGCCGTGAGGGCCAACCGGATGCATAGCCAAGGTCTTGACGGATGTCCACAAAGTTTTTTGGCACTTTTGACGTCGGGATCCGGATCACCCAAAAAATGGTGTGCTATACCACTCGAAAAATCATCGAAATGGGGGTATGCGCGCTTCGGGGCTATTTTGACCTTGAAAGTGGGTCGGAATGGCCGTGAGGGCCAACCGGATGCATAGCCAAGGTCTTGATGGACATCCACTAAAACCTTTGGCACTTTTGACCTCGGGATCAGGATTAACCAAAAAATGGTGTGCTATAGCACACGAAAAATCGTCGAAATGGGGCTATGCATGCTTCGGTGCTATTTTGACCTTGAAATGGGTCGGAATGGCCGTGAGGGCCAACCAGATGCATAGCCAAGGTCTTGACGTACGACCACAAAAATTTTTCGCACTTTTGACGTCGGGGTCGGGATCCGGATCACCCAAAAAATGGTGTGCTATAACGCACGAAAAATCATCGAAATGGGGGTATGCGCACTTTGGGGCTATTTTGACCTTGAAAATGGGTCGGAATGGCCGTGAGGGCCAACCGGATACAAAGCCAAGGTTTTGACGGACGTCCACAAAAAGTTTTGGCACTTTTGACGTCGGGATCTGGATCACCCAAAAAATTGAGTGCTATAGCACACGAAAAATCGTCGAAATGGGGGTATGCGCACTTCGGGGCATTTTGACCTTGAAAATGGGTTGAAATGGCCGTGAGGGCCAACCGGATGCATAGCCAAGGTCTTGACGGACGTCCACAAAATTTTTTGGCACTTTTGACTTCGAGATCCGGATCACCCAAAAAATGGTGTGCTATAGCACACGAAAAATCATCGAAATGGGGGTATGCACGCTTTGGGCTATTTTTACCTTGAAAATGGGTCGGAATGGATGTGAGGGCCAAACGGGTGCATAGCCAAGGTCTTGACGGACGTCCACAAAATACTTTGGAACTTTTGATGTCGGGATCCGGATCACCCAAAAAATGGTGTGCTATAGCACACGAAAAATTGTCGAAATGGGGGTATGCGCGCTTCGGGGCTATTTTGACCTTGAAAATGGGTCGGAATGAACGTGAGGGCCAACCAGATGCATAGACAAGGTCTTGACGGACGTCCACAAAAACGTTTGGCACTTTTGACGTCGGGATCCGGATCACCCAAAAAATGGTATGCTATAGCACATGAAAAATTGTCGAAATGGGGGTATGCGCGCTTCGAGGCTATTTTGACCTTAAAAATGGGTCGGAATGGCCGTGAGGGCCAACCGGATGCATAGGCAAGTTCTTAACGGACGTCCACAAAAATTTTTGGTACTTTTGACGTCGGGATCCGGATCACCCAAAAAATGGTGTGCTATAGCACAGGAAAAATCATCGAAATGGGGGTATGCACGCTTCGGGGCTATTTTGACCTTGAAAATGGGTCGGAATTGCCGTGAGGGACAATCGGATGCATAGCCAAGGTCTTGACGGACGTCCACAAAATATTTTGGCACTTTTAACATCGGGATCTGGATCACCTAAAAAATGGTGTGCTATAACACACGAAAAAACGTCGAAATGGGGGTATGCGCGCTTTGGGGCAATTTTAACCTTGAAAATGGGTCGGAATGGCCATGAGGGACAACCGGATGCATAGCCAAGGTTTTGACGGACGTTCACAAAATACTTTGGCACTTTTGATGTCGGGATCCGGATCACCCAAAAAATGGTGTGCTATAGCACACGAAAAATCATCGAAATAGGGGTATGCGCACTTCGGGGCTATTTTGACCTTGAAAATGGGTCGGAATTGCCATGAGGGACAATCGGATGCATAGCCAAGGTCTTGATGGATGTCCACAAAATATTTTGGCACTTTTGACATCGGGATCTGGATCACCTAAAAAATGGTGTGCTATAACACACGAAAAAACGTCGAAATGAGGGTATGCGCGCTTTGGGGCAATTTTAACCTTGAAAATGGGTCGGAATGGCCGTGAGGGCCAACCGGATGCATAGCCAAGGTCTTGATGGACGTCCACAAAAAATTTTGGCACTTTTTACGTCGGGATCCGGATCACCCAAAAAATTGTGTGCTATAGCACACGAAAAATCATCGAAATGGGGGTATGCGCGCTTCGGGGCTATTTTGACCTTGAAAATGGGTCGAAATGGCCATGAGGGCAAACCAGATGTATAGCTAAGGTCTTGAAGGACGTCCACATAAAAGTTTGGCACTTTTGATATCGGGATCCGGATCACCCCAAAAATGGTGTGCTATAGCACAAGAAAAATCATCGAAATAGCGGTATGCGCGCTTCGGGGCTATTTTGACCTTGAAAATGGGTCGGAATGGTTGTGAGGGCCAACCGGATGCATAGCTAAGGTCTTGACGGACGTCCACAAAATTTTTTGGCACTTTTGACATCGGGATCCGGATCACCCAAAAAATAGTGTGCTATAGCACACGAAAAATCATCGAAATAGATGTATGCGCACTTCGGGGCTATTTTGACCTTGAAAATAGGTCAAAATGGCCGTGAGTGCCAACCGGATGCAAAGCCAAGGTCTTGACGGACGTCCACAAAATTTTTTGGCACTTTTGACGTCGGGATCCGAATCACCCAAACAATGGTGTACTATAGCACACAAAAAATCATCGAAATGGGGGTATGCGCGCTTCGGGGCTATTTTGACCTTGAAAATGGGTCGGAATGGCCGTGAGGACCAACCGGATACATAGCCAAGGTATTGACGGACGTCCACAAAAATTATTTGCACTTTTGACGTCGGGATCCAGATCACCCAAAAAATGGTGTGCTATAGCACACGAAAAATCGTCGAAATGGGGGTATGCGCGCTTTGGGGCTATTTTGACCTTGAAAATGGGTCAGAATGGCCGTGAGGGCCAACCGGATGCATAGCCAAGGTCTTGACGGATGTCCACAAAAGTTTTTGGCACTTTTGAAGTCGGGATCCGGATCACGCGAAAAATGGTGTGCTATAGCACATGAAAAATCATAAAAATTGGGGGTATGACGCTTCGGGGCTATTTTGACCTTGAAAATGGGTCGGAATGGCCGTGAGGGCCAACCGGATGCATAGCCAAAGGTCTTGAAGGTCGTCCACAAAAATTTTTGGCACTTTTGACATCGGGATCTGGATCACCCAAAAAATGTATCACACGAAAAATCATCGAAATGGGGGTATGCGCGCTTCGGGGCTTTTTTGACCTTGAAAATGGGTTGGAATGGCCGTGAGGGCCAACCGGATGCATAGCCAAGGTCTTGACGGACGTCCACATAAATTTTTGGCACTTTTGACGTCGGGATCCGGATCACCCAAAAATGGTGTGCTATAGCACACGAAAAATCGTCGAAATGGGGGTATGTGTGCTTCGGTGCTATTTTGACCTTAAAAATTGGTCGGAATGGCCGTAAGGGCCATCTGGATGCATAGCCAAGGTCTTGAAGGATGTCCACATAAAAGTTTGGCACTTTTGACGTCAGGATCCGGATCACCCAAAAAATGGTGTGCTATAGCACACGAAAAATTATCGAAATGGGGGTATGCGCGCTTCGAGGGTATTTTGACCTTGAAAATGGGTCGGAATAGCCGTGAGGGCCAACCGTATGCATATCAAAGGTCTTGACGGACGTTCACAAAATCTTTTGCACTTTTGACGTTGGGATCCGGATCACCCAAAAAATGGTGTGCTAGCACACAAAAAATCGTCGAAATTGGGGTATGCCCGCTTTGAGGCTATTTTGACCTTGAAAATGGGTCGGAATGGCCGTGAGGGCCAACCGGATGCATAGCCAAGGTCTTGACGGACGTCCACAAAAATATTTGGCACCTTTGATGTAGGGATCCGGATCACCCAAAAAATGGTGTGCTATAGCACACGAAAAATCATCGAAATAGGGGTATGCGCGCTTCGGGGTTATTTTGATCTTGAAAATGGGTCAGAATGGCCCTGAGGGCCAACCGGATGCATAGCCAAGGTCTTGCCGGACGTCCACAAAATTTTTTGGCACTTTTGACGTCGGGATCCGAATCACCCAAAAAATGGTGTGCTGTAGCACACGAAAAATTGTCGAAATAGGGATATGCGCGCTTCGGGGCCATTTTGACCTTGAAAATGGGTTGGAATGGCCGTGAGGGCAAACCGGATGCATAGCCAAGGTCTTGACGGACATCCACAAAAAATTTTGGCACTTTTGACGTCGGGATCCGGATCACCCAAAAAATGGTGTGCTATAGCACACGAAAAATCATCGAAATGGGGGTATGTGCGCTTCGGGGCTATTTTGACCTTAAAAATTGGTCGGAATGGCCGTGAGGGACAACCGGATGCATATCCAAGGTCTTGACGGACGTCCACATAAAAGTTTGGCACTTTTGACCTCGGGATCCGGATCACCTAAAAAATGGTGTGCTATAGCACACTTAAAACCGTCGAAATGGGGGAATATGCGCTTCGAGGCTATTTTGACCTTAAAAATTGGTCGGAATGTTGTAAGGGCCAACCGGATGCATAACCAAGGTCTTGAAGGACGTCCACATAAAATTTTGGCACTTTTGACGTCGGGATCCGGATCACCCAAAAAGTGGTGTGCTATAGCACACGAAAAATCATCGAAATAGGGGTATGCGCGCTTCGGGGCTATTTTGACCTTAAGAATGGGTCGGAATGGCCGTGAGGGCCAACCAGATGCATAGCCAAGGTCTTGACGGACGTCCACAAATATTTTTGGCACTTTTGACGTCGGGATCCGGATCACCCAAAAAATGGTGTGCTATAGCACACGAAAAATCGTCGAAATGGGGGTATGCGCACTTCGGGGCTAGTTTGACCTTGAAAATGTGTCGGTGGCCGTGAGGGCCAACCGGATGCATATCCAAGGTCTTGACGGACGTCCCCAAAATTTTTTGGCACTTTTGACGTCGGGATCCGGATCACCCAAAAAATAGTGTGCTATAGCACACGAAAAATAATCGAAATAGGGGTATGCACATCGGGGCTATTTTGACCTTGAAAATGTGTCGAAATGGCCGTGAGGGACAACCGTATGCATAGCCAAGGTCTTGACGGACGTCCACAAAAATTTTTGGCACTTTTGACGTCGGGATCCGGATCACCCAAAAAATGGTGTGCTATGGCACACGAAAAATCGTCGAAATGGGGGTATGAGCGCTTCGAGGCTATTTTGACCTTGAAAATGGGTCGGAATGGCTGTGAGGGCCAACCGGATGCATAGCCAAAGTCTTGATGGACGTCCACAAAAATGTTTGGCACTTTTGACGTCGGGATCCGGATCACCCAAAAAATGGTGTGCTATAGCACACGAAAAATCGTCGAAATGGGGGTATGCGCACTTCGGGGCTATTTTGACCTTGAAAATGTGTCGGTGGCCGTGAGGGCCAACCGGATGCATATCCAAGGTCTTGACGGACGTCCCCAAAATTTTTTGGCACTTTTGACGTCGGGATCCGGATCACCCAAAAAATAGTGTGCTATAGCACACGAAAAATAATCGAAATAGGGGTATGCACACTTCGGGGCTATTTTGACCTTGAAAATGTGTCGAAATGGCCGTGAGGGACAACCGTATGCATAGCCAAGGTCTTGACGGACGTCCACAAAAAATTTTGGCACTTTTGACGTCGGGATCCGGATCACCCAAAAAATGGTGTGCTATGGCACACGAAAAATCGTCGAAATGGGGGTATGAGCGCTTCGAGGCTATTTTGACCTTGAAAATGGGTCGGAATGGCTGTGAGGGCCAACCGGATGCATAGCCAAGGTCTTGATGGACGTCCACAAAAATGTTTGGCACTTTTGACGTCGGGATCCGGATCAGCCAAAAAATGGTGTGCTATAGCACATAAAAAATCGTCAAAATGGGGGTATGCGCGCTTCGGGGCTATTTTGGCCTTAAAAATGGGTCGGAATGGCCGTGAGGGCCAACCGGATGCATAGCCAAGTTCTTAACGGACGTCCACAAAAATATTTGGTACTTTTGACGTCGTGATCCGGATCACCCAAAAAATGGTGTGCTATAGCACACGAAAAATTGTCGAAATAGGGATATGCGCGCTTCGGGGCCATTTTGACCTTGAAAATGGGTTGGAATGGCCGTGAGGGCAAACCGGATGCATAGCCAAGGTCTTGACGGACATCCACAAAAATTTTTGGCACTTTTGATGTCGGAATCCGGATCACCCAAAAAATGGTGTGCTATAGCACACGAAAAATCATCGAAATGGGGGTATGTACGCTTCGGGGCTATTTTGACCTTAAAAATTGGTCGGAATGGCCGTGAGGGACAACCGGATGCATAGCCAAGGTCTTGACGGACGTCCACATAAAAGTTTGGCACTTTTGACCTCGGGATCCGGATCACCTAAAAAATGGCGTGCTATAGCACACTTAAAACCGTCGAAATGGGGGAATATGCGCTTCGAGGCTATTTTGACCTTAAAAATTGGTTGGAATGTTGTAAGGGCAAACCGGATGCATAGCCAAGGTCTTGAAGGACGTCCACATAAAATTTTGGCACTTTTGACGTCGGGATCCGGATCACCCAAAAAATGGTGTGCTATAGCACACGAAAAATCATCGAAATAGGGGTATGCACGCTTCGGGGCTATTTTGACCTTAAGAATGGGTCGGAATGGCCGTGAGGGCCAACCAGATGCATAGACAAGGTCTTGACGGACGTCCACAAATATTTTTGGCACTTTTGATGTCGTGATTCGGATCACCCAAAAAATGGTGTGCTATAGCACACGAAAAATCGTCGAAATGGGGGTATGCGCACTTCGGGGCTATTTTGACCTTGAAAATGTGTCGGTGGCCGTGAGGGCCAACCGGATGCATATCCAAGGTCTTGACGGACGTCCCCAAAAATTTTTGGCACTTTTGACGTCGGGATCCGGATCACCCAAAAAATAATGTGCTATAGCACACGAATAATCCTCGAAATAGATGTATGCGCACTTCGGGGCTATTTTGACCTTGAAAATGTGTCGAAATGGCCGTGAGGGACAACCGGATGCATAGCCAAGGTCTTGACGGACGTCCACAAAATTTTTTGGCACTTTTGACGTCGGGATCCGAATCACCCAAACAATGGTGTACTATGGCACACGAAAAATCGTCGAAATGGGGGTATGAGCGCTTCGGGGCTATTTTGACCTTGAAAATGGGTCGGAATGGCCGTGAGGACCAACCGGATGCATAGCCAAGGTCTTGATGGACGTCCACAAAAACGTTTGGCACTTTTGACGTCGGGATCCGGATCAGCCAAAAAATGGTGTGCTATAGCACATGAAAAATCGTCGAAATGGGGGTATGCGCGCTTCGAGGCTATTTTGGCCTTAAAAATGGGTCGGAATGGCCGTGAGGGCCAACCGGATGCATAGCCAAGTTCTTAACGGACGTACACAAAAATTTTTGGTACTTTTGACGTCGGGATCCGGATCACGCGAAAAATGGTGTGCTATAGCACATGAAAAATCGTCGAAATGGGGGTATGCGCGCTTCGGGGCTATTTTGACCTTAAAAATGGGTCGGAATGGCCGTGAGGGCCAACCGGATGCATAGCCAAGTTCTTAACGGACGTCCACAAAAATTTTTGGTACTTTTGACGTCGGGATCCGGATCACCCAAAAAATGGTGTGCTATAGCACAGGAAAAATCATCGAAATGGGGGTATGTGCGCTTCGGGGCTATTTTGACCTTAAAAATTGGTCGGAATGTTGTAAGGGCCAACCGGATGCATAGCCAAGGTCTTGAAGGATGTCCACATAAAATTTTGGCACTTTTGACGTCGGGATCCGGATCACCCAAAAAATGGTGTGCTAGCACACAAAAAATTGTCGAAATGGGGGTATGCCCGCTTCGAGGCTATTTTGACCCTAAAAATGGGTCGGAATGGCCGTGAGGGCCAACCGGATGCATAGCCAAGGTCTTGACGGACGTCCACTAAATTTTTTAGCACTTTTGACGTCGGGATCCGGATTATCCAAAAAATGGTGTGCTATAGCACACGAAAAATCATCGAAATGGGGGTATGCGCGCTTCGGGGCTATTTTGACCTTGAAAATGGGTCGAAATGGCCATGAGGGCCAACCAGATGTATAGCTAAGGTCTTGAAGGACGTCCACATAAAATTTTGGCACTTTTGACATCGGGATCCGGATCACCCCAAAAATGGTGTGCTATAGCACAAGAAAAAGCATCGAAATTGGGGTATGCGCGCTTCGGGGCTATTTTGACCTTGAAAATGGGTCGGAATGGTTGTGAGGGCCAACCGGATGCATAGCCAAGGTCTTGACGGACGTCCACAAAAATTTTTGGCACTTTTGACGTCGGGATCCGGATCACCCAAAAAATAGTGTGCTATAGCACACGAAAAATCATCGAAATAGATGTATGCGCACTTCGGGGCTATTTTGACCTTGAAAATAGGTCGAAATGGCCGTGAGTGCCAACCGGATGCATAGCCAAGGTCTTGACGGACGCCCACAAAATTTTTTGGCACTTTTGACATCGGGATCTGGATCACCTAAAATATGGTGTGCTATAACACACGAAAAAATGTCGAAATGGGGGTATGCGCGCTTTGGGGCTATTTTGACCTTGAAAATGGGTCGGAATGGCAGTGAGGGCCAACCGGATGCATAGCCAAGGTCTTGATGGACGTCCATAAAAAATTTTGGCACTTTTTACATCGGGATCCGGATCACCCAAAAAATGGTGTGCTATAGCACACGAAAAATTATCGAAATGGGGGTATGCGCGCTTCGGGGCTATTTTGACCTTGAAAATGGGTTAAAATGGCCATGAGGGCCAACCAGATGTATAGCTAAGGTCTTGAAGGACGTCCACATAAAATTTTGGCACTTTTGACATCGGGATCCGGATCACCCCAAAAATGGTGTGCTATAGCACAAGAAAAATCATCGAAATAGGGGTATGCGCGCTTCGGGGTTATTTTGACCTTGAAAATGGGTCGGAATGGTTGTGAGGGCCAACCGGATGCATAGCCAAGGTCTTGAAGGACGTCCACAAAAATATTTGGCACTTTTGACGTCGGGATCCGGATCACCCAAAAAATAGTGTGCTATAGCACACGAAAAATCATCGAAATAGATGTATGCGCACTTCGGGGCTATTTTGACCTTCAAAATATGTCAAAATGGCCGTGAGTGCCAACCGGATGCATAGCCAAGGTCTTGACGGACGTCCACAAAATTTTTTGGCACTTTTGACGTCGGGATCCGAATCACCCAAACAATGGTGTACTATAGCACACGAAAAATTGTCGAAATGGGGGTATGCGCGCTTTGGGGCTATTTTGACCTTGAAAATGGGTCGGAATGGCCTTGAAGGCCAACCGGATGCATAGCCAAGGTCTTGACGGATTTCCACAAAAGTTTTTGGCACTTTTGACGTCGGGATCCGGATCACGCGAAAAATGGTGTGCTATAGCACATGAAAAATCATAAAAATTGGGGGTATGACGCTTCCGGGCTATTTTGACCTTGAAAATGGGTCGGAATGGCCGTGAGGGCCAACCGGATGCATAGCCAAAGGTCTTGAAGGTCGTCCACAAAAATTTTTGGCACTTTTGACATCGGGATCTGGATCACCCAAAAAATGTATCACACGAAAAATCGTCGAAATGGGGGTATGCGCGCTTCGGGGCTTTTTTGACCTTGAAAATGGGTTGGAATGGCCGTGAGGGCCAACCGGATGCATAGCCAAGGTCTTGACGGACGTCCACATAAAATTTTGGCACTTTTGACCTCGGGATCCGGATCACCCAAAAAACGTCGAAATGGGGGTATGTGCGCTTCGGGGCTATTTTGACCTTAAAAATTGGTCGGAATGGCCGTAAGGGCCATCTGGATGCATAGCCAAGGTCTTGAAGGATGTCCACATAAAAGTTTGGCACTTTTGACGTCAGGATCCGGATCACCCAAAAAATGGTGTGCTATAGCACACGAAAAATTATCGAAATGGGGGTATGCGAGCTTCGAGGGTATTTTGACCTTGAAAATGGGTCGAAATGGCCGTGAGGGCCAACCGTATGCATATCAAAGGTCTTGACGGACGTTCACAAAATGTTTTGCACTTTTGACGTTGGGATCCGGATCACCCAAAAAATGGTGTGCTAGCACACAAAAAATCGTCGAAATTGGGGTATGCCCGCTTTGAGGCTATTTTGACCTTGAAAATGGGTCGGAATGGCCGTGAGGGCCAACCGGATGCATAGCCAAGGTCTTGACGGACGTCCACAAAAATATTTGGCACCTTTGATGTAGGGATCCGGATCACCCAAAAAATGGTGTGCTATAGCACACGAAAAATCATCGAAATAGGGGTATGCGCGCTTCGGGGCTATTTTGATCTTGAAAATGGGTCAGAATGGCCCTGAGGGCCAACCGGATGCATAGCCAAGGTCTTGCCGGACGTCCACAAAATTTTTTGGCACTTTTGACGTCGGGATCCGAATCACCCAAAAAATGGTGTGCTATAGCACACGAAAAATTGTCGAAATAGGGATATGCGCGCTTCGGGGCCATTTTGACCTTGAAAATGGGTTGAAATGGCCGTGAGGGCAAACCGGATGCATAGCCAAGGTCTTGACGGACATCCACAAAAA
>JABWTJ010001083.1:41027-90893 GCA_016801875.1 Solanum sitiens
GGCTATTTTGACCTTAAAAATTGGTCGGAATGGCCGTGAGGGACAACCGGATGCATAGCCAAGGTCTTGACGGACGTCCACATAAAAGTTTGGCACTTTTGACCTCGGGATCCGGATCACCTAAAAAATGGTGTGCTATAGCACACTTAAAACCGTCGAAATGGGGGAATATGCGCTTCGAGGCTATTTTGACCTTAAAAATTGGTCGGAATGTTGTAAGGGACAACCGGATGCATAGCCAAGGTCTTGAAGGACGTCCACATAAAATTTTGGCACTTTTGACGTCGGGATCCGGATCACCCAAAAAATGGTGTGCTATAGCACACGAAAAATCATCGAAATAGGGGTATGCGCGCTTCGGGGCTATTTTGACCTTAAGAATGGGTCGGAATGGCCGTTAGGGCCAACCAGATGCATAGCCAAGGTCTTGACGGACGTCCACAAATATTTTTGGCACTTTTGACGTCGGGATCCGGATCACCCAAAAAATGGTGTTCTATAGCACACGAAAAATCGTCGAAATGGGGGTATGCGCACTTCGGGGCTATTTTGACCTTGAAAATGTGTCGGTGGCCGTGAGGGCCAACCGGATGCATATCCAAGGTCTTGACGGACGTCCCCAAAAATTTTTGGCACTTTTGACGTCGGGATCCGGATCACCCAAAAAATAGTGTGCTATAGCACACGAAAAATAATCGAAATAGGGGTATGCACACTTCGCGGCTATTTTGACCTTGAAAATGTGTCGGAATGGCCGTGAGGGACAACCGTATGCATAGCCAAGGTCTTGACGGACGTCCACAAAAAATTTTGGCACTTTTGACGTCGGGATCCGGATCACCCAAAAAATGGTGTGCTATGGCACACGAAAAATCGTCGAAATGGGGGTATGAGCGCTTCGAGGCTATTTTGACCTTGAAAATGGGTCGGAATGGCTGTGAGGGCCAACCGGATGCATAGCCAAGGTCTTGATGGACGTCCACAAAAACGTTTGGCACTTTTGACGTCGGGATCCGGATCAGCCAAAAAATGGTGTGCTATAGCACATGAAAAATCGTCGAAATGGGGGTATGTGCGCTTCGGGGCTATTTTGACCTTAAAAATGGGTCGGAATGGCCGTGAGGGCCAACCGGATGCATAGCCAAGTTCTTAACGGACGTCCACAAAAATTTTTGGTACTTTTGACGTCGGGATCCGGATCACCCAAAAAATGGTGTGCTATAGCACAGGAAAAATCATCGAAATGGGGGTATGTGCGCTTCGGGGCTATTTTGACCTTAAAAATTGGTCGGAATGTTGTAAGGGCCAACCGGATGCATAGCCAAGGTCTTGAAGGATGTCCACATAAAATTTTGGCACTTTTGACGTCGGGATCCGGATCACCCAAAAAATGGTGTGCTAGCACACAAAAAATTGTCGAAATGGGGGTATGCGCGCTTCGGGGCTATTTTGACCTTGAAAATGGGTCGAAATGGCCATGAGGGCCAACCAGATGTATAGCTAAGGTCTTGAAGGACGTCCACATAAAAGTTTGGCACTTTTGACATCGGGATCCGGATCACCCCAAAAATGGTGTGCTATAGCACAAGAAAAAGCATCGAAATTGGGGTATGCGCGCTTCGGGGCTATTTTGACCTTGAAAATGGGTCGGAATGGTTGTGAGGTCCAACCGGATGCATAGCCAAGGTCTTGAAGGACGTCCACAAAAATATTTGGCACTTTTGACGTCGGGATCCGGATCACCCAAAAAATAGTGTGCTATAGCACACGAAAAATCATCGAAACAGATGTATGCGCACTTTGGGGCTATTTTGACCTTCAAAATATGTCAAAATGGCCGTGAGTGCCAACCGGATGCATAGCCAAGGTCTTGACGGACGTCCACAAAAAATGTTGGCACTTTTGACGTCGGGATCCGAATCCCCCAAACAATGGTGTACTATGGCACACGAAAAATCGTCAAAATGGGGGTATGCGCGCTTCGGGGCTATTTTGACCTTGAAAATGGGTCGGAATGGCTGTGAGGGCCAACCGGATACATAGCCAAGGTCTTGACGGACGTCCACAAAAATTATTTGCACTTTTGACGTCGGGATTTGGATCACCCAAAAAATGGTGTGCTATAGCACACGAAAAATCGTCGAAATGGGGGTATGCGCGCTTTGGGGCTATTTTGACCTTGAAAATGGGTCGGAATGGCCGTGAGGGAAAACCGGATGCATAGCCAAGGTCTTGACGGATGTCCACAAAAGTTTTTGGCACTTTTGACGTCGGGATCCGGATCACGCGAAAAATGGTATGCTATAGCACACGAAAAATCATCAAAATGGGGGTATGACGCTTCGGGGCTATTTTGACCTTGAAAATGGGTCAGAATGGCCGTGAGGGCCAACCGAATGCATAGCCAAAGGTCTTGACGGTCGTCCACAAAATTTTTTGGCACTTTTGACATCGGGATCTGGATCACCCAAAAAATGTAGCACACGAAAAATCGTCGAAATGAGGGTATGCGCACTTCGGGGCTATTTTGACCTTGAAAATGGGTTGGAATGGCCATGAGGGCCAACCGGATGCATAGCCAAGGTCTTGACGGACGTCCACATAAAATTTTGGCACTTTTGACCTCGGGATCCGGATCACCCAAAAAATGGTGTGCTATAGCACACGAAAAATCGTTGAAATGGGGGTATGTGCGCTTCGGGGCTATTTTGACCTTAAATATTGGTCGGAATGGCCGTAAGGGCCATCCGGATGCATAGCCAAGGTCTTTAAGGATGTCCACATAAAAGTTTGGCACTTTTGACGTCAGGATCCGGATCACCCAAAAAATGGTGTGCTATAGCACACGAAAAATCATCGAAATGGGGGTATGTGCGCTTCGGGGCTATTTTGACCTTGAAAATGGGTCGGAATGGCCGTGAGGGCCAACCGTATGCATACAAAGGTCTTGAAGGACGTCCACAAAATCTTTTGGCACTTTTGACGTCGGGATCTGGATCACCCAAAAAATGGTGTGCTAGCACACAAAAAATCATCGAAATTGGGGTATGCCCGCTTTGAGGCTATTTTGACCTTGAAAATGGGTCGGAATGGCCGTGAGGGCCAACTGGATGCATAGCCAAGGTCTTGACGGACGTCCACAAAAATATTTGGCACCTTTGATGTCGGGATCCGGATCACCCAAAAAATGGTGTGCTATAGCACACGAAAAATCATCGAAATAGGGGTATGCGTGCTTCGGGGCTATTTTGATCTTGAAAATGGGTCAGAATGGCCTGAGGGCCAACCGGATGCATAGCCAAGGTCTTGACGGACGTCCACAAAATTGTTTGGCACTTTTGACGTCGGGATCCGAATCACCCAAAAAATGGTGTGCTATAGCGCACGAAAAATTGTCGAAATAGGGATATGCGCGCTTCAGGGCCATTTTGACCTTGAAAATGGGTCGGAATGGCCGTGAGGGAAAACCGGATGCATAGCCAAGGTCTTGACGGACATCCACAAAAATTATCGAAATGGAAGTTTGTGCGCTTCGGGGCTATTTTGACCTTATAAATTGGTCGGAATGGCTATGAGGGCCAACCGGATGCATAGCCAAGGTCTTGAAGGACGTCCACATAAAATTTTGGCACTTTTGACATCGGGATCCGGATCACCCAAAAAATGGTGTGCTATAGCACACGAACAATTGTCGAAATGGGGGTATGTGCGCTTCGAGGCTATTCTGACCTTAACTATTGGTCGGAATGGCCGTAAGAGCCAATCGGATGCATAGCCAAGGTCTTGAAGGATGTCCACATAAAATTTTGGCACTTTTGACGTCAGGATCTGGATCACCCAAAAAATAGTGTGCTATAGCACACGAAAAATTGTCGAATTTGGGGTATGCGCGCTTCGAGGGTATTTTGACCTTGAAAATGGGTCGGAATGGCCATGAGGGCCAACCGGATGCATATCAAAGGTATTGACGGACGTACACAAAATTTTTTGGCACTTTTGACATCGGGATCCGGATCACCCAAAAAATGGTGTGCTATAGCACACGAAATATCGTCGAAATGGGGGTATGCGCGCTTTGGGGCTATTTTGACCTTGAAAATGGGTCGGAATGGCCGTGAGGGCCAACTAGATGCATAGCCAAGGTATTGACGGATGTCCACAAAAGTTTTTGGCACTTTTGACGTCGGGATCCGGATCACGCAAAAAATGGTGTGCTATAGCACACGAAAAATAATCAAAATGGGGGTATGACGCTTCGTGGCTATTTTGACCTTGAAAATGGGTCGGAATGGCCATGAGGGCCAACCGGATGCATAGCCACGGTCTTGACGGTCGTCCACAAAATTTTTTGGCACTTTTGACATCGGGATCTGGATAACCCAAAAAATGTAGCACACGAAAAATCGTCGAAATAGGGGTATGCGCGCTTCGGGGCTATTTTGACCTTGAAAATGGGTTGGAATGACCGTGAGGGCCAACCGGATGCATAGCCGAGGTCTTGACGGACGTCCACATAAAATGTTGGCACTTTTGACCTCGGGATCCGGATCACCCAAAAAATGGTGTCCTATAGCACACGAAAAATCGTCGAAATGGGGGTATGTGCGCTTCGGGGCTGTTTTGACCTTAAAAATAGGTCAGAATGTTGTAAGGGCCAACCGGATGCATAGCCAAGGTCTTGAAGGATGTCCACATAAAATTTTGGCACTTTTGACGTCGGGATCCGGATCACCCAAAAAATGGTGTGCTATAGCACACAAAAAATTGTCGAAATGGGGGTATGCCCGCTTCGAGGCTATTTTGACCCTAAAAATGGGTCGGAATGGCCGTGAGGGCCAACCAGATGCATAGCCAAGCTCTTGACGGACGTCCACAAAAATATTTGGCAGTTTTGACGTCGGGATCTGGATTATCCAAAAAATGGTGTGCTATAGCACACGAAAAATCGTCGAAATGGGGGTATGCGCGCTTCGGGGCTATTTTGACCTTGAAAATGGGTCGGAATGGCTGTGAGGGCCAACCAGATGCATAGCCAAGGTCTTGAAGGACGTCCAAATAAAATTTTGGCACTTTTGACGTCGGGATCCGGATCACCCCAAAAAATGGTGTGCTATAGCACACGAAAAATCGTCGAAAAGGGGGTATGCCCACTTCGAGGCTATTTTGACCCTGAAAATGGGTCGGAATGGCCGTGAGGTCCAACCGGATGCATAGACAAGGTCTTGACGGACGTCCACAAAAACTTTTGGCACTTTTGACGTCGGGATCCGGATCACCCAAAAAATGGTGTGCTATAGCACACGAAAAATTATCGAAATGGGGGTATGTGCGTTTCGGGGCTATTTTGACCTTAAAAATTGGTCGGAATGGCCGTGAGGGCCAACCGGATGCATAGCCAAGGTCTTGAAGGACGTCCACATAAAATTGTGGCACTTTTGACGTCGGGATCCGGATCACCCAAAAAATGGTGTGCTATAGCACACGAAAAATCGTCGAAATGGGGGTATGTGCACTTCGGGGCTATTTTGACCTTAAATATTGGTCGGAATGGCCGTAAGGGCCAACTGGATGCATAGCCAAGGTCTTAAAGGATGTCCACATAAAATTTTGGCACTTTTGACGTCAGAATCCGGATCACCCAAAAAATAGTGTGCTATAGCACACGAAAAATTATCGAAATGGGGGTATGCGCGCTCCAAGGGTATTTTGACCTTGAAAATGGGTCGGAATGGCCGTGAGAGCCAACCGGATGCATATCAAAGGTCTTGACGGACGTCCACAAAAAATATTGGCACTTTTGACGTCGGGATACGGATCACCCAAAAAATGGTGTGCTATAGCACACAAATAATCGTCAAAATTGGGGTATGCCCGCTTCGAGGATATTTTGACCTTGAAAATGGGTCGGAATGGCCGTGAGGGCCAACCGGACGCATAGCCAAGGTCTTGACGGTCGTCCACAAATTTTTTTGGCACTTTTGACATCGGGATCTGGATCACCCAAAAAATGTAGCACACGAAAAATCGTCGAAATGGGGGTATGCGCATTTCGGGGCTATTTTGACCTTACAAATTGGTCGGAATGGCCGTGAGGGCCAACCGGATGCATAGCCAAGGTCTTGAAGGACGTCCACATAAAATTTTGGCACTTTTGACCTCGGAATCCGGATCACCCAAAAAATGGTGTGCTATAGCACACGAAAAATTGTCGAAATGGGGGTATGTGCGCTTCGGGGCTATTTTGACCTTAAATATTGGTCGGAATGGCCGTAAGGGCCAACCGGATGCATAGCCAAGGTCTTGAAGGATGTCCACATAAACTTTTGGCACTTTTGACGTCAGGATCTGGATCACCCAAAAAATAGTGTGCTATAGCACACGAAAAATTGTCGAATTGGGGGTATGCGCGCTTCGAGGGTATTTTGACCTTGAAAATGGGTCAGAATGGCCGTGAGGGCCAACCGGATGCATATCAAAGGTATTGACGGACGTCCACAAAAATTTTTGGCACTTTTGACATCGGGATCCGGATCACCCAAAAAATGGTGTGCTATAGCACACGAAAAATTGTCGAAATGGGGGTATGAGCGCTTTGGGGCTATTTTCACCTTGAAAATGGGTCGGAATGGCCGTGAGGGCCAACCAGATGCATAGCCAAGGTCTTGACGGATGTCCACAAAAGTTTTTGGCACTTTTGACATCGGGATCCGGATCACCCCAAAAATGGTGAGCTATAGCACACGAAAAATAATCAAAATGGGGGTATGACGCTTCGTGGCTATTTTGACCTTGAAAATGGGTCGGAATGGCCGTGAGGGCCAACTGGATGCATAGCCAAGGTCTTGACGGTCGTCCACAAAAATTTTTGGCATTTTTGACATCGGGATCTGGATCACCCAAAAAATGTAGCACACGAAAAATCGTCGAAATGGGGGTATGCGCGCTTCGGGGCTATTTTGACCTTGAAAATGGGTTGGAATGGCCGTGAGGGCTAACCGGATGCAAAGCCAAGGTCTTGACGGACGTCCACATAAAAATTTGGCACTTTTGACCTCGGGATCCGGATCACCCAAAAAATGGTGTGCTATAGCACACGAAAAATCGTCGAAATAGGGGTATGTGCGCTTTGGGGCTATTTTCACCTTAAAAATAGGTCGGAATGTTGTAAGGGCCAACCGATGCATAGCCAAGGTCTTGAAGGACATCCACATAAAATTTTGGCACTTTTGACGTCGGGATCCGGATCACCCAAAAAATGGTGTGCTATAGCACACGAAAAATCGTCGAAATGGGGGTATGCGCCCTTTCGGGGCTATTTTGACCTTGAAAATGGGTCGGAATGGCTGTGAGGGCCAACCGGTTGCATAGCCAAGGTCTTGAAGGACGTCCAAATAAAATTTTGGCACTTTTGACGTCGGGATCCGGATCACCCAAAAAATGGTGTGCTATATCACACGAAAAATCGTCGAAAAGGGGGTATTCCCGCTTCGAGGCTATTTTGACCCTGAAAATGGGTCGGAATGGCCGTGAGGGCCAACCGGATGCATAGCCAAGGTCTTGACAGACGTCCACAAAAACTTTTGGCACTTTTAACGTCGGGATCCGGATCACCCAAAAAATGGTGTGCTATACGAAAAATTATCGAAATGGGGGTATGTACGCTTCGGGGCTATTTTGACCTTAAATATTGGTCGGAATGGCCGTGAGGGCCAACCGGATGCATAGCCAAGGTCTTGAAGGACGTCCACATAAAATTGTGGCACTTTTGACGTCGGGATCCGGATCACCCAAAAAATGATGTGCTATAGCACACGAAAAATCGTCCAAATGGGGGTATGTGCACTTCGGGGCTATTTTGACCTTAAATATTGGTCGGAATGGCCGTAAGGGCCAACCGGATGCATAGCCAAGGTCTTGAAGGATGTCCACATAAAATTTTGGCACTTTTGACGTCAGGATCCGGATCACCCAAAAAATGGTGTGCTATAGCACACGAAAAATTGTCGAAATGGGGGTATGCGCGCTTCAAGGGTATTTTGACCTTGAAAATGGGTCGGAATGGCCGTGAGGGCCAACCGGATGCATATCAAAGGTCTTGACGGACGTCCACAAAAAATATTGGCACTTTTGACGTCGGGATACGGATCACCCAAAAAATGGTG
Source organism: Solanum sitiens (assembly GCA_016801875.1). Classification (NCBI taxonomy): domain Eukaryota; kingdom Viridiplantae; phylum Streptophyta; class Magnoliopsida; order Solanales; family Solanaceae; genus Solanum; species Solanum sitiens. Next base: position 49,190 of record JABWTJ010001083.1, read on the forward strand.
TGCTATAGCACACAAAAAATCGTCAAAATTGGGGTATGCCCGCTTCGAGGATATTTTGACCTTGAAAATGGGTCGAAATGGCCGTGAGGGCCAACCGGATGCATAGACAAGGTCTTGACGGTCGTCCACAAAATTGTTTGGCACTTTTGACATCGGGATCTGGATCACCCAAAAAATGTAGCACACGAAAAATCGTCGAAATGGGGGTATGCGCATTTCGGGGCTATTTTGACCTTGAAAATGGGTTGGAATGGCCGTAAGGGCCAACCGGATGCATAGCCAAGGTCTTGACGACATCCATATAAAATTTTGGCACTTTTGACCTCGGGATCCGGATCACCCAAAAAATGGTGTGCTATAGCACACAAAAAATCGTCGAAATTGGGGTATGCCTGCTTCGAGGCTATTTTGACCTTGAAAATGGGTCAGAACTGTGAGACCTTGAAAATAGCTTAAGTGCTCTAGAGTCTAACATGTTGGTCTTAGTGTTCTAAGGTCCTAAATATGTTTAATATGTGGTATATAGGCAGTAGCTAAAGTATTAGGGGTGTTGGAAGTCAAACGTCAAGGGATGACTAAGACGTTTGACGACTAAGTCTCCTAAATGTCTAAAATGTGGTTATAAGTGTTTATGTGTGTTTCATGGTGTTTTAAGGTTCTAAATAGAGTTATTATAGCATGTATAGGTAGTGCTTAAAGTTTCGTGAAGATTGGAGTTCAAACGATTAAGAACGTCCAAGGCATTCGAAAGATGTGCCTTGAGTCGACCTTGTACGTCTAGGCGAGTTTCGTCGAGTTTTATGTGTTCGTTTTGGTTGAAATTCATGTGAGAGGTGTTAAACTCATATATGGTCATGTTTAGGTTGGAAAAGTCCTGGAAATTATCCCCAAGGACCATCAAAGGGTCCTTGAGGAAAGGACCCAAAATCTGTTGGCAGACTATCCCAGACAGCCTTTGCGACGGAGCTTGTGACGGCCTGTCATGGCTGTGACGCCCCGTCACAAGGGTTCCGTCGTGGGGGCCTTGTCCAAGGGTGTAGGGGGGACCCTTGGAAAGCCATAGGAGCTGGAGATGGAGGTCCATGACGGACCGTTTCACCCGTGATGGTCCGTCACAGACAGGTCGTCACAAGCAATTCTCCTGCGCAGATTTTTCTGCCAAGTTAGGGGTGAACTTGTAAATTCACCCCATGACTAAATAAGAGTGTGGACGGTTTATTAAGGGGTATTTGGGTATTTTAAAGGAGTATATAAGTGTTTAACACTTAGAATAATTCATTCTTCAAAAATCAAAACCCCAAAGTCCCTTAGAAACCTCCAAAGACTCCATTGGAGTCCAAATTGAAGAACAGCTTGGTGTGGCATTTTTGAGTGGAAATTCTTCATCAAAGTGAAGTATTATCATCCTTGAGGTATGGCTTTGATCCTTGAAACTCGTTTCATCAAGGATCCAACTTTCAAAGATGTTTTCAAAGCTTTCTAAAGAGATTTGTCCTATTTCGGGATTTCTACCATGGGTTCTTGCATAAATGATTTCTAAACATTGAATTATGATCTAATTGATATTGTATTGATGATTTCAACATAAATTACCTATGAACCCATGTGAATTGATGAACCCTAGTTTTGACTACTTATTGGGTTACTTGATATTAAGCTTATGTTGATGAATTGTTGTGTAGTTTCTTATGGGCTTTCTAATGATGTAAGAATTGTGTTCAATTGATATGTAATTGATATTATATTGTTAAACCTAGATTGAATTGATGTAGATTCATTGAGTTTTATGGTTATTACTTTGAATTGTTGTTTATGGCCATGGGTAAGGGCCTTGTGATGTTGAATTGGTTGATTTGGCATTGAATTGAGGTGTGGATATGGGGATGAAGGTATGCTGCCCCGTTTTCTTTAATTTGATATTAATTATACTTTGATATCGTTGTGATTGGTATGGTCCACTTATGGTGGCGGTGTTATGTGAATTGATGTGGCCTTGTCGGCGTTACTTTATGCAATATGATGATCATAGGCCTTGTCGGCATTTCTTGAAGTATATGATGATTATGTGATGTATGATAATGTCTATCTATATGTGAAAGTATATGTGTTATTATATGAAGTTATGTTAGGTTATAAGATGTTATTCCTAAGTACTTCTAGAATAACTTGTTTTGTATGTTAAAGTGAAATATGTGGTGTCTTGTTTAGGTAGACTTATGTCCCTTGCTTGATGCTTTTATAAATATTATTATGTGACGATTTGACTTAGTATGTTAAGAGTCTTGAATAATAATATAAGTAAGACCTTGATGATAAGAAGGTCAATGTTATGTGGAACCTTGTACTTAGTGGCGAGGTTATGAATTGTGAAGTAGTTAGCCGTAATGGTATCCTTCATGCTATGAGTGATGGACTTAGGGATGGTTGGCTGGAACGGCATCATATCATACCTTAGGAAAGTCGCGATGAGCTTCTTGTCGCTAAAGTGAGATATGCCCTAGTGGAACTTGCTTTGGTAGGGTGAATGTAATTGGGTTATGAACTAGATAACAGACCTAATTATATGAACCTTAATGTGAACTAATCTATGAGAACAAAGGCTAGCACCGAGTGAGTATGGTAAGGGAAGTAATCCTAGTGAAGCACGATACTAGATTGCAAAGAAACCCTTCATATTCCTTAACCATGTGCCTACATGGGATGTGTCCAAGTTCTACCATTGGCAAGTAGAACAACCTCATCGAAGTAGGATAGAACTTCGGATTCCATGTCTTGCTACCATGGTCTATGTCGGTTATTGCCTATTCTCATCATGTGGAATACCTTTTAGCATTAGATTAGTTTATGAGGTTTAGGTGGTGGTATGGGACGCTATCTAGACATTGCACAATAGACTTTGAAGGTGTTATGTGGAGTTCCTAGGTCTTGTCCAAAGACCATTATGTGATCCATTATGTGAGTGTCTTATGTGATGATTTATGTGAGTGTCTTATATGATGTATGAGTCTTAATGAATTAATGAATTAATGAACTATGTTAGTAACTATGTAAATGGTTGAGTACCTAATCTAAGTGACTTAAGCATTCCTTAGCTAAAGTGTGAGGAGGACATGAAAGGATGGTCTCTTCATGTCTTATCTTTGGAAGTCTTGAGGATGACACTAGTTAGGGAAGTTGGTTAATCTTGTTGACATGATCTAAACCTTAGGAAGTCTTAAGGACTATTTAGGTAATCGTGGAGAGGTCATTGCACTATGGAAATATCTTCTTGATTTACTTAAGTAGGTCTTTTGATAGGCTTTAGAAGGAGAATGTCTTATAATCTAAGTGTTGGTGTGTTTAGTGAGAATGATTCTATTTAAGGTAGTCTATAGGATCTCTTGTGTGTGTGTGAAAGGGATTGTATGGGCGGTCGCTCCACACTTACTCAAGTGAACCTTGGAATTTACCTTTGGTAGAGGAATCTTACATAGATGGTTAATGTTGTTTTCTAAGTGTGTATGTGACTCATCGTAGGTAATCTTAAGGGTCGTTTAGGAACATCTAGAGAGGGTGTATGGGCGGTCTCTCTTTGTGTGACTTAAGTGAATCTTAGGATGACTTTAAGTGAGGGAATTACATGCTAGGAAGACTTAGGGTAAAGGTTTGGACTTCACTGTAACAGTGAAGGGACTTCACTGTACAGTGAAGTGAGCTCACTGTAAAGTGGGTTCCTTTAAATGTTATTTTTGGTTAATGGTTATCTTATGTGTTTCTTAATTGATAAATGATGTCCTTATGTTTAATCTATGATTTCTAAATGAAAAGATGCATATTTCCAATAAAGTACGGTTTCATGATTTTTATGCATATAGCCATACTTAGTACATGTGGTTGTACTAATTCCATGCTTTATTTTCTATCTATAGTCCTTGGTAGGTAAGGAGCTTTTGAAGAAGAAGACTTGGGCATTAGAAGAATCGTCCGAGTAGAAGAGTTCAAGTATGTCCTCATTGTTTTGAGGGCATATATGTCATTTTATGTTTCTTTTATGAAGTATTGTAATAAGACTATGTTAGTTCTATTTTCATATTAAAGTACTCTTGTGTCTTAAGTTGATGAGATCGAGACTTAGTATTTCTATATGAAAGAGTTTTAAAGACTATTTTATGTTTTAGTGAAAAGTTTTAATTCCGCACTACTTTTCATTATGTATATGCGATGAATGATATGAATGAGGCTTGTCTTAGAACTCTGAGAGTTCGACGACGCCAGTCGCAATCCAAGATTGCACCCTATCTTCTAGGGTATGGTCTCGGATTGTGACAAAGTTGGTATTAGAGCATAGGTTGGTGAAAGTAGTATTAGGTATCAAAAAGTCTCATCAAGTCACGTCTAGTAGAGTCTTGACCATCGGTGTGAGTCGCGACACATCTATGGGCGAGAGGCTATAGGACGATAGAGTTTCCTTTCTTTTCTACTCCTATATCGTGCGGTAGAGTAAATGTTATGATTATCCTTCTTATTAGTTTCCTTGTGAATACTAGAAGGATGGCCGCTAGAAGGATGGAAGAGGAGAGGGTGAATGAGGAAGTTCTTCCTCAAGTTGAGCAAGTTGAGCAAGGTGCTCAAGGTGAGCAAGGTGTCCAAGGTGGGCAAAGTGATGATGTGCCTCCCCAAGGTGATCATGTTCCTAATATGAATGGAGGTAATGAGGTACCGGAGTTGTCTAACAGGGTGATTGGAGAAGCTTTGAGGGCTTTGGCTCAAGCCGTAACTACTCAAATCAATTTGAGCATGGTGCCTAGGGTGATGGAGAGCACTATGACTTCTAGGTTGAGAGATTTTGTGAGGATGAATCCTCCTATTTTTCTTGGCTCTAAGGTGAATGAGGATCCCCAAGAATTTCTTGATGGTGTGTACAAAGTGTTGAGTTCTATGGGGGTTACATCTAGGGAGAAGGCGGAGTTGGCTTCTTATCAATTAAGAGATATGTCTCAAATTTGGTATACTCAATGGAAGGACAATAGGCCGGAAGATTCGGGTCCTATTGAGTGGGAAGAGTTTAAGGGAGCTTTTCTTGGCAAGTACTTTCCCCGAGAGAGAAGAGAAGTCAAGGTTGAGGAGTTTATTAATCTCAAGCAAGGAAACATGAGTGTTGAGGAGTACTCTTTGAAATTCTCGACATTGTCTAGGTATGCTCCTTCTCTTGTGTCCAATCCAAGAGATGAAATGAGTCGCTTTTGTACCGGAGTAGCCGATTTGGTGAAGGAAGAATGGCGTACCGCTATGCTTCATGATATGAGACTCATGGTGTATGCACAATCTATTGAGGAGTCTAAACTTAGAAGGATGACTAGAAGTTTGAAGAGGGGTGTTGCTAGTGATCAAGAGCAACCTAGGTTCAAAAAGAGGATTCAAACTCAAGATGGACCTAGAGTTCCTAAGAAGAAGTTTGAGAAAGGAGGTGTTTCAAAGGATAGCAAACCTACTTGTGAAAATTGTGGCAAGAAACACTATGGTGAGTGTTTATTGGGTACCGGTAGTTGCTTTGGTTGTGGAAAGGATGGGCACAAAGTGAGAGATTGTCCAAACATTGCTTCTAGGAAGGAGGGCAAGAGAGTTGAGCCTAGTGTTCCAAAGGATGATGCTCCAACTAAGAGGCGTTTCTATGCACTCCGAACTAGAATTGAGAAGTCGGATGATGGTGATGATGATGTTGGTAAGTTCTTGTTTCTCTTTTGATAGTATGAGTTCCTTCTAAGTGGGGGAGTATGGTTTGTAGATGGGATAGAACTTATTGAATTGTTGCATGTGCATGATCTGTAGGAGTTTGGTTGAAATTGAATTTCATTTACTTCTTGCATTGTGTGATTTATGAAGCTTTGAGAATGTAGTATGATGTGTTTACATGATGTTATCTTGCATTCTAGCATGTCTATATAAAGAATTGCCTAAAGATTGCATTTTTGGAAAAGTTGCAAAAACATCACTGCTTCTTTAATGAACTGCTCACTGTGCAATTTTGGTAAAAATGACGTATTGATTCTTTGGTCTAAAATTCTTGTTATGTGGTTAGAACTGATGTATATGAGTATGATGTTGAATATAAAATGAGTTTTTACTATTTGGATGGAAGCATGTGAGTTTTGTAGCATAACGAGTTATAGAATTGTCTTCTAGTTTCTTGTTGTGTTGTGAATCTCTAGATTATGTGAAATTGATGATTTCTTCTTAAATATTTGTTGTATGGTTGGGTTATGTGCTTCTAGTTGAATTTCTAATCTTGGAAGTGTTCGGAGAGTGGCAAGTGTCATTCGAGGACGAATGTTGTCCAAGTAGGGGAGATTGTGAGACCTTGAAAATAGCTTAAGTGCTCTAGAGTATAACATGTTGGTCTTAGTGTTCTAAGGTACTAAATATGTTTAATATGTGGTATATAGGCAGTAGCTAAAGTATTAGGGGTGTTGGAAGTCAAACGTCAAGGGATGACTAAGACGTTTGACGACTAAGTCTCCTAAATGTCTAAAATGTGGTTATAAGTGTTTATGTGTGTTTCATGGTGTTTTAAGGTTCTAAATAGAGTTGTTATATCATGTATAGGTAGTGCTTAAGGTTTCGTGAAGATTGGAGTTCAAACGATCAAGAACGTCCAAGGCATTCGAAAGATGTGCCTTGAGTCGACCTTGTACGTCTAGGCGAGTTTCATCGAGTTTTATGTGTTTGTTTTGGTTGAAATTCATGTGAGAGGTGTTAAACTCATATATGGTCATGTTTAGGTTGGAAAAGTCCTGGAAATTATCCCCAAGGACCATCAAAGGGTCCTTGAGGAAAGGACCCAAAATCTGTTGGCAGACTGTCCCAGACAGCCTTTGCGACGGAGCTTGTGACGGCCAGTCATGGCTGTGACGCCCCGTCACAAGGGTTACGTCGTGGGGGACTTGTCCAAGGGTGTAGGGGGGACCCATGGAAAGCCATAGGAGCTGGAGATGGAGGTCCATGACGTACCGTTTCACCCGTGACGGTCCGTCACAGACAGGTCGTCACAAGCAATTCTCCTGCGCAGATTTTTCTGCCAAGTTAGGGGTGAACTTGTAAATTCACCCCATGACTAAATAAGAGTGTGGACGGTTTATTAAGGGGTATTTGGGTATTTTAAAGGAGTATATAAGTGTTTAACACTTAGAATAATTCATTCTTCAAAAATCAAAACCCCAAAGTCCCTTAGAAACCCCCAAAGACTCCATTGGAGTCCAAATTGAAGAACAGCTTGGTGTGGCATTTTTGAGTGGAAATTCTTCATCAAAGTGAAGTATTATCATCCTTGAGGTATGGCTTTGATCCTTGAAACTCATTTCATCAAGGAGCCAACTTTCAAAGATGTTTTCAAAGCTTTCTAAAGAGATTTGTCCTATTTCGGGATTTCTACCATGGGTTCTTGCATAAATGATTTCTAAACATTGAATTATGATCTAATTGATATTGTATTGATGATTTCAACATAAATTACCTATGAACCCATGTGAATTGATGAACCCTAGTTTTGACTACTTATTGGGTTACTTGATATTAAGCTTATGTTGATGAATTGTTGTGTAGTTTCTTATGGGCTTTCTAATGATGTAAGAATTGTGTTCAATTGATATGTAATTGATATTATATTGTTAAACCTAGATTGAATTGATGTAGATTCATTGAGTTTTATGGTTATTACTTTGAATTGTTGTTTATGGCCATGGGTAAGGGCCTTGTGATGTTGAATTGGTTGATTTGGCATTGAATTGAGGTGTGGATATGGGGATGAAGGTATGCTGCCCCGTTTTCTTTAATTTGATATTAATTATACTTTGATTCTATTGTGATTGGTATGGTCCACTTATGGTGGCAGTGTTATGTGAATTGATGTGGCCTTGTCGGCGTTACTTTATGCAATATGATGATCATGGCCTTGTCGGCATTACTTGAAGTATATGATGATTATGTGATATATGATAATGTCTATCTATATGTGAAAGTATATGTGTTCTTATATGAAGTTATGTTAGGTTATAGGATGTTATTCCTAAGTACTTCTAGAATGACTTGTATTGTATGTTAAAGTGAAATATGTGGTGTCTTGTTTAGGTAGACTTATGTCCCTTGCTTGATGCTTATATGAATATTATTATGTGATGATTTGACTTAGTATGTTAAGAGTCTTGAATAATAATATAAGTGAGACCTTAATGATAAGAAGGTCAATGTTATGTGGAACCTTGTACTTAGTGGTGAGGTTATGAATTGTGAAGTAGTTAGCCGTAATGGTATCCTTCATGTTATGAGTGATGGACTTAGGGATGGTTGGCTGGAACGGCATCATATCATACCTTAGGAAAGTCGCGATGAGCTTCTTGTCGCTAAAGTGAGATATGCCCTAGTGGAACTTGCTTTGGTAGGGTGAATGTAAAGGAGGTCGTGAACTAGATAAGGACCTATTTATGTGAACCTTAATGTGAACTAATCTATGAAAACAAAGGCTAGCACCGAGTGAGTATGGTAAGGGAAGTAATCCTAGTGAAGCACGAGACTAGATTGCAAAGGAACCCTTCATATTCCTTAACCATGTGCCTACATGGGATGTGTCCAAGTTCTACCATTGGCAAGTAGAACAACCTCATCGAAGTAGGATAGAACTTCGGATTCCATGTCTTGCTACCATGGTCTATGTCGGTTATTGCCTATTCTCATCATGTGGAATACCTTTTAGCATTAGATAAGTTTATGAGGTTTAGGTGGTGGTATGGGACGCTATCTAGACATTGCACAATAGACTTTGAAGGTGTTATGTGGAGTTCCTAGGTCTTGTCCAAAGACCATTATCTGATCCATTATGTGAGTGTCTTATGGGATGATTTATGTGAGTGTCTTATATGATGTATGAGTCTTAATGAACTAATGAATTAATGAACTATGTTAGTAACTATGTAAATGGTTGAGTACCTAATCTAAGTGACTTAAGCATTCCTTAGCTAAAGTGTGAGGAGGACATGAAAGGATGGTCTCTTCATGTCTTATCTTTGGAAGTCTTGAGGATGACACTAGTTAGGGAAGTTGGTTAATCTTGTTGACATGATCTAAACCTTAGGAAGTCTTAAGGACTATTTAGGTAATCTTGGAGAGGTCATTGCACTATGGAAATATCTTCTTGATTTACTTAAGTAGGTCTTTTGATAGGCTTTGGAAGGAGAATGTCTTCTAATCTAAGTGTTGGTGTGTTTAGTGAGAATGATTCTATTTAAGGTAGTCTATAGGATCTCTTGTGTGTGTGTGAAAGGGATTGTATGGGCGGTCGCTCCACACTTACTCAAGTGAACCTTGGAATTTACCTTTGGTAGAGGAATCTTACATAGATGGTTAATGTTGTTTTCTAAGTGTGTATGTGACTCATCGTAGGTAATCTTAAGGGTCGTTTAGGAACATCTAGAGAGGGTGTATGGGCGGTCTCTCTTTGTGTGACTTAAGTGAATCTTAGGATGACTTTAAGTGAGGGAATTACATGCTAGGAAGACTTAGGGTGAAGGTTTGGACTTCACTGTAACAGTGAAGGGACTTCACTGTACAGTGAAGTGAGCTCACTGTAAAGTGGGTTCCTTTAAATGTTATTTTTGGTTAATGGTTATCTTATGTGTTTCTTAATTGATAAATGATGTCCTTATGTTTAATCTATGATTTCTAAATGAAAAGATGCATATTTCCAATAAAGTACATTTTCATGATTTTTATGCATATATCCATACTTAGTACATGTGGTTGTACTAATTCCATGCTTTATTTTCTATCTATAGTCCTTGGTAGGTAAGGAGCTTTTGAAGAAGAAGACTTGGGCATTAGAAGAATCGTCCGAGTAGAAGAGTTCAAGTATGTCCTCATTGTTTTGAGGGCATATATGTCATTTTATGTTTCTTTTATAAAGTATTGTAATAAGACTATGTTAGTTCTATTTTCGTATTAAAGTACTCTTGTGTCTTAAGTTGATGAGATCGAGACTTAGTATTTCTATATGAAAGAGTTTTAAAGACTATTTTATGTTTTAGTGAAAAGTTTTAATTCCGCACTACTTTTCATTATGTATATATGCGATGAATGATATGAATGAGGCTTGTCTTAGAACTCTGAGAGTTCGACGACGCCGGTCGCAATCCAAGATTGCACCTTATCTTCTAGGGTATGGTCTCGGGTTGTGACAGGAATGGCCGTGAGGGCCAACCGGATGCATAGCCAAGGTCTTGACGGACGTCCACAAAAATTTTTGGCACCTTTGATGTCGGGATCCGGATCACCCAAAAAATGGTGTGCTATAGCACACGAAAAATCGTCGAAATGGGGGTATGCACGCTTCGGGGCTATTTTGACCTTCAAAATGGGTCGGAATGGACGTGAGGGCCAACCGGATGCATATCCAAGGTCTTGACGGACGTCCACAAAAAATTTTGGCAGTTTTGACGTCGGGATCCGGATCACCCAAAAAATGGTGTGCTATAGCACACAAAAAATCGTCGAAATGGGGGTATGCCCGCTTCGAGGCTATTTTGACCTTGAAAATGGGTTAGAATGGCCGTGAGGGCCAACCGGATGCATAGCCAAGGTCTTGACGGACGTCCACAAAAAATTTTGGCACTTTTGATGTCGGGATCCAAATCACCCAAAAAATGGTGTGCTATAGCACACGAAAAATCATCGAAATAGGGGTATGTGCGCTTCGAGGCTATTTTGACCTTAAAAATTGGTCGGAATGGCCGTAACGGCCAACCGGATGCATAGCCAAGGTCTTGAAGGATGTCTACATAAAATTTTGGCACTTTTGACGTCAGGATCCGGATCACCCAAAAAATAGTGTGCTATAGCACACGAAAAATTATCGAAATGGGGGTATGCGCGCTTCGAGGGTATTTTGACCTTGAAAATGGGTCGGAATGGCCGTGAGGGCCAACCGGATGCATAGCCAAGGTCTTGAAGGACGTCCACATAAACGTTTTGCACTTTTGACATCGAGATCCGGATCACCCAAAAAATGGTGTGCTATAGCGCACGTAAAATCGTCGAAATGGGGGTATGTGCGCTTCAGGGCTATTTTGACCTTAAAAATTGGTCGAAATTGCTGTGAGGGACAATCGGATGCATAGCCAAGGTCTTGAAGGACGTCCACATAAAATTTTGGCACTTTTGATGTTGCGATCCGGATCACCCTAAAAATGGTGTGCTATAGCACACGAAAAATTGTCGAAATAGGGATATGCGCGCTTCGGGGCCATTTTGACCCTGAAAATTGGTCGGAATGGCCGTGAGAGCCAACCGGATGCATAGCCAAGGTCTTGACGGACATCCACAAAAAATTTTGGCACTTTTGACATCGGGATACGGATCACCCAAAAAATGGTGTGCTATAGCAACGAAACTCGTCGAACTGGGGGTATGCAACACTTCGGGGTTATTTTGACCTTGAAAATGGGTCTAAAAAGCCCAGAGGGCCAACGTGAGCTAGCCAAGGTCTTGAGAAACGTCCACAAATTTTTGGCACTTTTGACACGCGCCGTGAGGGCCAACCGGATGCATAGCCAAGGTCTTGACGGACGTCCACAAAAAATTTTGGCACTTTTGATGTCGGGATCCGGATCACCCAAAAAATGGTATGCTATAGCACACGAAAAATTATCGAAATGGGGTTATGCGCACTTCGGGGCTATTTTGACCTTGAAAATGGGTCAGAATGGCCGTTAGGGACAACCGAATGCATAGCCAAGGTCTTGACGGACAGCCACAAAACAATTTGGCACTTTTGACGTCGGGATCCGATCACCCAAAAAATGGTGTGCTATAGCACACGAAAAATCATCGAAATGGGGGTATGCGCGCTTCGGGGCTATTTTGAACTTGTGAATGGGTCGGAAGGTGTTGTGAGCGGCCAATCGGATGCATAGCGAAGGTCTTGACGGACGTCCCCAAAAATGTTTGGCACTTTGACGTCGGGATCCGGATCACCCAAAAAATAGTGTGCTATAGCACACGAAAAATCACCAAAATAGGGGTATGTGCACTTCGGGGCTATTTTGACCTTAAAAATGGGTCGGAATGGCCGTGAGGGCCAACCGTATGCATAGCCAAGGTCTTGACGGACGTCCACAAAACTTTTTGGCACTTTTGACGTCGGGATCCGGATCACACAAAAAATGGTGTGCTATAGCACACGAAAAATCGTTGAGATAGGGGTATGAGCGCTTCGAGGCTATTTTGACGTTGAATATGGGTCAGAATGGCCGTGAGGGACAACTGGATGCATAGCCAAGGTTTTGAAGGACGTCCACAAAATTTTTTGGCACTTTTGACATCGGGATCTGGATCACCCAAAAAATGGTGTGCTATAGCACACGAAAAATCATCGAAATGGGGGTATGTGCGCTTCGGGGCTATTTTGACCTTAAAAATGGGTCGGAATTGCCGTGAGGGACAACCGGATGCATAGCCAAGGTCTTGACGGACGTCCACAAAATTTTTTGGCACTTTTGACGTCGGGATCCGGATCACCCAAAAAATGGTGTGCTTATAGCACACAAAAAATCGTCGAAATGGGGTATGCGTGCTTCGGGGCTATTTAGACCTTGCGAATGGGTCGAAATGGCCGTGAGGGCCAATCGAATGCATAGCCAAGGTCTTGACGGACGTCCACAAAATTTTTTGGCACTTTTGACGTCGGGATCCGGATCACCCAAAAAATGGTGTGCTATAGCACAAGTAAAATTGTCGAAATAGGGATATGCGCGCTTCGGGGCTATTTTGACCTTGAAAATGGGTCGGAATGGCCGTAAGGGCCAACCGGATGCATAGCCAAGGTCTTGATGGACGTCCACGAAATTGTTTGGCACTTTTGACGTCGGGTGGATCACCCAAAAATGTGTGTGCTATAAACACGAAAACTCATTGACACTTGAAATGGGGGTATGCGCCTCTTCGGGGGCCATTTTGACCTTAACAAGTGTCGGAATGGCCGTTTGAGGGCCAAACCGGATTTAACTTAGCCAAGGTCTTGAAAGGAACGTCACATAAATTTTAGGCATTTTTTACTCGGGATCAGATCACCCAAAAAATGGTTGTGTATAGCACACGCAAAACGTCGAAATAGGGTATGCGCGTTCGGGGCTATTTTGACTTTGGAATTGGGTCGGAATGGCGTGAGGTCCAACCAGATTGCCTTAGCCAAGGTATGGACGGACGTCCACAATATTTTTGGGCACTTTTGACGTCGGATACGATCACCCAAAAAATGGTTGTGCTATACCACACAAAAAATCGTCAAATGGGGGGGGTATGCGCGCTTTGGGATTTGACCTTGAAAATGGGTCGGAATGGCCGTGAAGGCCAACCGGATGCACAGCCAAGGTCTTGACGGACGTCCACAAAATTTTTTGGCACTTTTGACGTCGGGATCCGGATCACCAAAAAAATGGTGTGCTATAGCACACGTAAAATTGTCGAAATAGGGATATGCGCGCTTCGGGGCTATTTTGACCTTGAAAATGGGTCGTAATGGCCGTAAGGGCCAACCGGATGCATAGCCAAGGTCTTCACGGACGTCCACAAAATTGTTTGGCACTTTTGACGTCGGGATCCGGATCACCCAAAAAATGGTCTGCTATAGCACACGAAAAATCATTGAAATGGGGGTATGCGCGCTTCGGGGCCATTTTGACCTTAAAAATGGGTCGGAATGGCCGTGAGGGCCAACCGGATGCATAGCCAAGGTCTTGAAAGACGTCCACATAAATTTTAGGCACTTTTTACCTCGGATCCTGATCACCCAAAAAATGGTGTGCTATAGCACACGCAAAATCGTCGAAATAGGGGTATGCGCGCTTCGGGGCTATTTTGACCTTGAGAATGGGTCGGAATGGCCGTGAGGTCCAACCAGATGCATAGCCAAGGTCTTGACGGACGTCCACAAATATTTTTGGCACTTTTGACGTCGGGATCCGGATCACCCAAAAAATGGTGTGCTATACCACACAAAAAATCGTCAAAATGGGGGTATGCGCGCTTTGGGGCTATTTTGACCTTGAAAATGGGTCGGAATGGCCGTGAAAGCCAACCGGATGCATAGCCAAGGTCTTGACGGACGTCCACAAAATTTTTTGGCACTTTTGATGTCGGGATCTGTATCACCCAAAAAATAGTGTACTATAGCACACGAAAAATTGTCGAAATAGAGATATGCGCGCTTCAGGGCTATTTTGACCTTGAAAATGGGTCGGAATGGCCGTTAGGGCCAACCGGATGCATAGACAATGTCTTGACGGACGTCCACATACAATTTTGGCACTTTTGACATCGGGATCCGGATCACCCAAAAAATGGTGTGCTATAGCACACGAAAAATCGTCGAAATGGGGGAATGCAAGCTTCTGGGCTATTTTGACCTTGAGAATGGGTCGGAATGGCCGTGAGGGCCAACCGCATGCATATCCAAGGTCTTGACGGACGTCCACAAATTTATTTGGCACTTTTGATGTCGGGATCCGGATCACCCAAAAAATAATGTGCTATAGCACATGAAAAATCACTCAAATGGGGATATGCGCGCTTCGGGGCTATTTTGACCTCAAAAATGGGTCGGAATGGCCGTGAGGGTCAACCAGATGCATAGAAAAGGTCTTGACTGATGTACACAAAATATTTTGTCAATTTTGACGTCTGGTTCTGGATCACCCAAAAAATGGTGTGCTATAGCACACGAAAAATCATTAAAATGGGGGTATGCGCGCTTCGGGGCTATTTTGACCTTGAGAATGGGTCAAAATGGCCGTGAGGGCCAACCGAATGCATATCAAAGGTCTTGACGGACGTCCACAAAAACATTTGGCACTTTTGACATCGGGATCCAGATCACCCAAAAAATGCGAAAAATCATCAAAATGGGGGTATGCGCACTTCGGGGCTATTTTGACCTTGAAAATGGTCGTAATGGCCATTAAGGACAACCGGATTCATAGCCAAGGTCTTGACGAACGTCCACATAAAATTTTGGCACTTTTGACTATGGATCCGGATCACCCAAAAAATGGTGTGCTATAGCACACGAAAAATTGTCAAAATGGGGGTATGCGCGCTTCGGAGCTATTTGACCTTGAAAATGGGTCGGAATATCCGTGAGGGCCAACTGGATGCAAAGCTAAGGTTTTGACGGATGTCCACATAAATTTTGGCACTTTTTACGTCGGGATCCGGATCACCAAAAAAATGGTGTGCTATAGAACTAGAAAAATCATCGAAATAGGGGTATGCGCGCTTCGAGGCTATTTTGACCTTGAGAATGGGTCGGAATGGCCGTGAGGGCCAACCGGATGCATATCCAAGGTCTTGACGGATGTCTACAAAATATTTTGGCACTTTTGACGTCGGGATCCGGATCACCCAAATAATGGTGTACTATAGCACACGAAAAATCGTTGAAATGGGGGTATGCATGCTTTGGGGCTATTTTGACCTTGAAAATGGGTCGGAATGGCCATGAGGGCCAACCGGATGCATAGCCAAGGTCTTGACGGACGTCCACAAAAATTTTTGGCACTTTTTACCTCAGGATCCGGATCACCCAAAAAATGGTGTGCTATAGCACACGAAAAATCGTCGAAATAGGGGTATGCGCGCTTCAGGACTATTTTGACCTTGAAAATGGGTCAGAATGCCCGTGAGGACCAATCGGATGCATAGCCAACGTCTTGACGGACGTCCACAAAATTTTTTAGCACTTTTGACGTCGGGATCTGAATCACCCAAAAAATGCTGTGCTATAGCACACGAAAAATCGTTGAAATGGGGGTATGCACGCTTCGGGGCTATTTTGACCTTGAAAATGGGTCGGAATGGCAATAAGGGCCAACCGGATGCATAGCCAATGTCTTGACGGACGTCCACAAAAATTTTTTGCACTTTTGACGTCGGGATCCGGATCACCCAAAAAATGGTGTACGATAAGCACACGAAAAATCGTCGAAATGGGGGTATGCGCGCTTCGGGGTATTTTGACCTTGAAAATGGGTCGGAATGGCCTTGAGGGCCAACCGGATGCATAGCCATGGTCTTGACGGACGTCCACAAAAAATTTTGGCACTTTTGACGTCGGGATCCAGATCACCCCAAAAATGGTGTGCTATAGCACACGAAAAATCATCGAAATGGGGGTATGCGCGCTTCGGGGCTATTTTGACCTTGAAAATGGGTCGGAATGGCCATGAGGGACAACCGGATGCATAGCCAAGGTCTTGACGGACGTCCACAAAATTGTTTGCACTTTTGACCTCAGGATTCGGATCACCCAAAAAATGGTGTGCTATAGCACACGAAAAATCATCGAAATGGGGGTATGCGCGCTTCGGGGCTATTTTGACCTTGAAAATAGGTCGGAATGGCCGTGAAGGCCAACCGGATGCATAGCCAAGGTCTTAACAGACGTCCACAAAAAATGTTGCCACTGTTGATGTCGGGATCCGGATCACCCAAAAAATGGTGTGCTATAGCACAAGAAAAATCATCAAAATAGGGGTATGCGCGCTTCGGGGCTATTTTGACCCTGAAAATGGGTCGGAATGGCCGTGAGGGCCAATCGAATGCATAGCCAAGGTCTTGATGGACGTCCACAAAATTATTTGGCACTTTTGACGTCGGGATCTGGATCACCCAAAAAATGGTGTGCTATAGCACACAAAAAATCGTCGAAATGGGGGTATGCGCGCTTCGGGGCTATTTTGACCTTGAAAATTGGTCGAAATGGACGTGAGGGCCAACCGGATACATAGACAAGGTCTTGACGGACGTCCACAATAACTTTTGGCACTTTTGACGTCGGGATCCGGATCACCCAAAAATGGTGTGGTATAGCACACGAAAAATCGTCGAAATGGGGGTATGCGCGCTTCGGGGCT
Source organism: Solanum sitiens (assembly GCA_016801875.1). Classification (NCBI taxonomy): domain Eukaryota; kingdom Viridiplantae; phylum Streptophyta; class Magnoliopsida; order Solanales; family Solanaceae; genus Solanum; species Solanum sitiens. The sequence goes on from JABWTJ010001083.1 coordinate 66,121, forward strand.
ATTTTGACCTTGAGAATGGGTCGGAATGGCCGTGATGGCCAACCGGATGCATAGCCAAGGTCTTGACGGACGTCCACAAAATTGTTTCGCACTTTTGACGTCGGGATCTGAATCACCCAAAAAATGGTGTGTTGTAGCACACGAAAATTCGTTGCAATGGGGGTATGCACGCTTCGGGGCTATTTTGACCTTGAAAATGGGTCGGAATGGCCCTGAGGGCCAACCGGATGCATAGCCAAGGTCTTGACGGACGTCCACATAAAAGTTTGGCACTTTTGACCTCAGGATCCGGATCACCCAAAAAATGGTGTGCACACGAAAAATCGTCGAAATGGGGGTATGCGCTTCGGGACTATTTTGACCTTGAAAATGGGTCGGAATGCGCATGAGGGCCAACCGGATACATAGCCAACGTCTTGACGGACGTCCACAAAAATATTTGGCACATTTGACATCGGGATCCGGATCACCCAAAAAATGGTGTGCTATAGCACACGAAAAATCGTCGAAATAGTGGTATGCGCGCTTGGCGGGCTATTTTGACCTTGAAAATGGGTCGGAATGGCTGTGAAGGCCAACCGGATGCATAGCCAAGGTCTTGAGGTACGTTCACAAAAACTTTTGCCACTGTTGACGTCGGAATCCGGATCACCCAAAAAATGGTGTGTTATAGCACAAGAAAAATCATCAAAATAAGGGTATGCGCTCTTCGGGGCTATTTTGACCTTTAAAATGGGTCGGAATGCCGTGAGGGCCAACCGGATACATAGACAAGGTCTTGATGGACGTCCACAAAATTATTTGACACTTTTGACGCCGGGATCCGGATCACCCAAAAAATGGTGTGCTATAACACACAACAAATCGTTGAAATGGGGGTATGCGCGCTTCGGGGCTATTTTGACCTTGAAAATGGGTCGGAATGGCCGTGAGGGCCAACCGGATGCATAGCCAAGGTCTTGACGGACGTCCACAAAAAAGTTTGACACTTTTGACGTCGGGATCCGGATCACCCAAAAAATGGTGGGCTATAGCACAAGAAAAATCGTTGAAATGGGGGTATGCGCGCTTCGGGGCTATTTTGACCTTGAAAATGGATCAGAATGGCCGTGAGGGACAACCGGATGCATAGCCAAGGTCTTGACAGACGTTCACAAAATTTTTTGGCACTTTTGACGTCGGGATCCGGATCACCCAAATAATGGTGTGCTATAGCACACGAACAATCATTGAAATGGGGGTATGCGCGCTTCGGGGCTATTTTTACCTTGAGAATGGGTCGGAAATGCTGTGAGGGCCAACCGGATGCATATCCAAGGTCTTGACGGACGTCCACAAAAAAGTTTGACACTTTTGACGTCGGGATCCGGATCACCCAAAAAATGGTGTGCTATAGCACAAGAAAAATCGTTGAAATGGGGGTATGCGCGCTTCGGGGCTATTTTGACCTTGAAAATGGGTCAGAATGGCCGTGAGGGACAACCGGATGCATAGCCAAGGTATTGACGGACGTCCATAAAGTTTTTTGGCACTTTTGACGTCGGGATCTGGATCACCAAAAAAATGGTGTGCTATTAGCACACGAAAAATCGTCGAAATAGGGGTATGCGCCTTGAGGCTATTTTGACCTTGAGAATGGGTTGGATTGGCCGTGAGGGCCAACCGGATGCATAGCAAGGTCTTGACGGACGTCCACAAAATTTTTTGGCACTTTTGACGTCGGGATCCGGATCACCCAAAAAATGGTGTGTGATAGCACACGAAAAATCGTCGAAATGGGGGTATGCGCGCTTCAGGGCTATTTTGACCTTGAAAATGGGTTGTAATGGCCGTGAGGGCCAACCGGATGCATAGACAAGGTCTTGACGGACATCCACAAAATTCTTTTGCACTTTTATCGTCGGGATCCGGATCACCGAAAAAATGGTGTGCTATAGCACTCAAAAAATCATCGAAATGGGGGTATGCGCGCTTCGAGGCTATTTTGACCTTTAAAATGGGTCGGAATGGCCTTGAGGGCCAACCGAATGCATAGCCAAGGCCTTGACGGACGTCCACAAAATTTTTTGGCACTTTTGACATCGGGATCCGGATCACCCAAAAAATGGTGTGCTATAGCACACGAAAAATCGTCGAAATGGGGGTATGCGCGCTTCGGGGCTATTTTGACCTTGAAAATGGGTCAGAATGGCCGTGAGGGACAACCGGATGCATAGACAAGGTCTTGACGAACGTCCACAAAAATATTTGGCACTTTTAACGTCGGGATCCGGATCACCCCAAAAATGGTGTGCTATATCTCACGAAAAATCATCGAAATGGGGGTATGCGCGCTTCGGGGCTATTTTGACCTTGAAAATGGGTCGGAATGGATGTGAGGGCCAACCGGATGCATAGTAAAGGTCTTGACGGACGTCCACAAAATTTTTTGGCACTTTTGACGTCGGGATCCGGATCACCCAAAAAATGGTGTGTGATAGCACACGAAAAATCATCGAAATGGGGGTATGCGCACTTCGGGGAATTTTGACCTTGAAAATGGGTCGGAATGGCCGTGAGTGCCAACCGGACGTATAGCCAAGGTCTGGACGGATGTCCACAAAAAAATTTTGCACTTTTGACGTCGGGATCCGGATCACCCAAAAAATGGTGTGCTATAGCACACGAAAAATCATCAAAATAGGGGTATGCGCGTTTCAGGACTATTTTGACCTTGAAAATGGGTCGGAATTGCCGTGAGGGCCAACCGGATGCATAGCCAATGTCTTGATGGACGTCCACAAAAAGTTTTGGCACTTTTGACGTCGGGATCTGGATCACCCAAAAAATGGTGTGCTATAGCACACGAAAAATCATCGAAATAGGGGTATGCGCGCTTCGGGGCTATTTTGACCTTTAAAATGGGTCGAAATGGCCGTGAGGGCCAACCGGATGCATAGCCAAGGTCTTGACAGATGTCCAAAAAAATGTTTGGCACTTTTGACGTCGGGATCCGGATCACCCAAAAAATGGTGTGCTATAGCACACGAAAAATCGTCGAAATAGGGGTATGCGCGTTTCAGGACTATTTTGACCTTGAAAATGGGTTGGAATAGCCGTGAGGGACAATCGGATGCATAGCCAAGGTCTTGACGGACGTCCACAAAATATTTTGGCACTTTTGACGTCGGGATCCGGATCACCCAAAAAATAGTGTGCTATAGCACACGAAAAATCGTCGAAATGAGGGTATGCGTGCTTCGATGCTATTTTGAACTTGAAAATGGGTCGGAATGGCTGTGAGGGCCAACCGGATGCATAGCCAAGGTCTTGACAGACGTCCACAAAATTTTTTGGCACTTTTGACGTCGGGATCCGGATAACCCAAAAAATGGTGTGCTATAGCACACGAAAAATCGTTGAAATGGGGGTATGCGCACTTCGGGGCTATTTTGACCTTGAAAATGGGTCGGATTGGCCGTGAGGTCCAACCGGATGCATAGACAAGGTCTTGACAGACGTCCACAAAAATTTTTGGCACTTTTGACATCGGGATCCGGATAACCCAAAAAATGGTGTCCTATAGCACACGAAAAATCGTCGAAATGGGGGTATGCGCACTTCGGGGCTATTTTGACCTTGAAAATGGGTCGGAATGGCCGTGAGGGCCAACCGGATGCATAGCCAAGGTCTTGAAGGACGTCCACAAAAACTTTTGGCACTTTTGACGTCGGGATCTGGATCGCCCAAAAGTGGTGTGCTATAGCACACAAAAAATCGTCGATATGGGGGTATGCGCGCTTCGGGGCTATTTTGACCTTGAAAATGATCGGAATGTCCGTGAGGCCCAACCGGATGCATAGTCAAGGTCTTGATGGACGTCCACAAAATTTTATGGCACTTTTGACGTCGGGATTCGGATCACCCAAAAATTGGTGTGCTATAGCACAAAAAAAATCATCGAAATGGGGGTATGCGCGCTTTGGGGCTATTTTTGACCTTGAAAATGGGTCGGAATGGCCGTGAGGTCCAATCGGATGCATATACTAAAGGTCTTGACGGACTTCCACAAAATATTTTGGCACTTTTGACGTCGGGATCCGGATCACCCAAAAAATAATGTGCTATAGCACACGAAAAATCGTCGAAATGGGGGTATGCGCGCTTCGGGGCTATTTTGACCTTGAAAATGGGTCGGAATGGCTGTGAGGGCCAACCGGATGCATAGCCAAGGTCTTGACAGACGTCCACAAAAATATTTGGCACTTTTGACGTCGGGATCCGGATAACCCAAAAAATGGTGTGCTATAGCACTCGAAAAATCGTCGAAATGGGGGTATGCGCACTTCGGGGCTATTTTGACTTTGAAACTGGGTCAGAATGGCCGTGAGGGTCAAACTGATACATAGCCAAGGTCTTGACGGACGTCTACAAAAAATTTTGGCACTTTTGACGTCGGGATCCGGATCACCCAAAAAATGATGTGCTATAGCATACGAAAAATCGTCGAAATAGGGATATGCGCGCTTCGGGGCTATTTTGACCTTGAAATGGGTCAGAATGGCCGTGAGGGCCAACCGGATGCATAGCCAAGGTCTTGACGGACGTCCACAAAAAGTTTTGGCACTTTTTGACGTCGGGATTCGGATCACCCAAAAAATGGTGTGCATAGCACACGAAATATCGTCGAAATGGGGGTATGCGTGCTTCGGGGCTATTTTGACCTTGAAAATGGGTCGGAATGGCCGTGAGGGCCAACCGGATGCATAGCCAAGGTCTTGATGGACGTCTACAACAAATTTTTGCACTTTCGACGTCGGGATCCGGATCACCCAAAAAATGGTGTGCTTAGCACACGAAAAATCGTCGAAATGGGGGTATGCGTGCTTCGAGGCTATTTTGAACTTTAAAATGGGTCGGAATGGCCGTGAGGGCCAACCGTATGCATAACCAAGGCTTTGACGGACGTTCACAAAATTATTTGGCACTTTTGACGTCGGGATCCGGATCACCCAAAAAATGGTGTGCTATAGCACACGAAAAATAATCAAAATGGGGGTATGCGCGCTTCGTGGCTATTTTGACCTTGAAAATGGGTCGTAATGGCCGTGAGGGCCAACCGGATGCATAGCCAAGGTCTTGAAGGACGTCCACAAAAATATTTGGCACTTTTAACGTCGGGATCCGGATTGCCCAAAAAATGGTGTGCTATAGCACCCGAAAAATCGTCGATATGGGGGTATGCGCGCTTCGGGGCTATTTTGACCTTGAAAATGGGTCGGAATGTCCGTGAGGCCCAACCGGATGCATAGTCAAGGTCTTGACGGACGTCGACAAAATGTTTTGGCACTTTTGACGTCGGGATCCGGATCACCCAAAAAATGGTGTGCTATAGCACACAAAAAATCATCAAAATGGGGGTATGCGCGCTTTGGGGCTATTTTGACCTTGAAAATGGGTCGGAATGGCCGTGAGGTCCAATCGGATGCATATCCAAGGTCTTGACGGACGTCCAAAAAATATTTTGGCACTTTTGACGTCGGGATCCGGATCACCCAAAAAATAGTGTGCTATAGCACATGAAAAATCATCGATATGGGGGTATGCGCGCTTCGGGGCTATTTTGACCTTGAAAATGGGTCAGAATGGCTCGGAATAACTGTGAGGGCCAACCGGATGCATAGCCAAGGTCTTGACAGACGTCCACAAAAATTTTTGGCACTTTTGACGTCGGGATCCGGATAGCCCAAAAAATGGTGTGCTATAGCACACGAAAAATCGTCGAAATGGGGGTATGCGCACTTCAGGGCTATTTTGACCTTGAAAATGGGTCGGAATGGCCGTGAGGGCCAAACGGATACATACCCAAGGTCTTGACGGACGTCTACAAAAACTTTTGGCACTTTTGACGTCGGGATCCAGATCACCCAAGAAAAATCGTCGAAATGGGGGTATGCGCGCTTCGGGGCTATTTTGAACTTGAAAATGGGTCAGAATGGCCATGAGGGACAACCGGATGCATAGCCAAAGTCTTGACGAACGTCCACAAAACATTTTGGCACTTTTGACGTCGGGATCTGGATAACCCAAAAAATGGTGTGCTATAGCACACGAAAAATCGTCGAAATGGGGGTATGCGCGCTTCGGGGCTATTTTGACCTTTAAAATGGGTCGGAATGGCCGTGAGGGCCAACCGGATACATAGCCAAGGTCTTGACGGACGTCCACAAAAAATTTTGGCACTTTTGACGTCGGGATCCGGATCACCCAAAAAAATGGTGTGCTATAGCACACGAAAAATCGTCGAAATGGGGGTATGCGCGCTTCGGGGCTATTTTGACCTTGAAAATGGGTCGGAATGGCCGTGAGGCCAACCGGATGCATAGCCAAGGTCTTGACGGACGTCCACAAAGATTTTTTGGCACTTTTGACGTCGGGATCCGGATCACCCAAAAAATGGTGTGCTATAGCACACGAAAAATCGTCGAAATGGGGGTATGCATTTCGGGGATATTTTGACCTTGATAATGGGTCGGAATAGCCATGAGGGACAATCGGATTCATAGCCAAGGTCTTGACGGACGCCCACAAAATTGTTTGTAACCTTTGACGTCGGGATCCGGATCACCCAAAAAATGGTGTGCTATGGCACATGAAAAATCGTCGAAATGGGTATGCGCGCTTCGGGGCTATTTTGATCTTGAAAATGGGTCAGAATGGCCTTGAGGTCCAACCGGATGCACAACCAAGGTCTTGACGGACGTCCACAAAAATTTTTGGCACTTTTGACGTCGGGATTCGGATCACCCAAAAAATAGTGTGCTATAGCACACGAAAAATCGTCAAAATGGGGGTATGCGCATTTCGGGGCTATTTTGACCTTGGAAATGGGCAAGAATGGCCGTGAGGGCCAACCGGATGCATAGCCAAGTTTTTACGGACGTCCACAAAAATTTTTGGCACTTTTGACGTCGGGATTCGGATCACCCAAAAAATGGTGTGCTACAGCACACGAAAAATCGTCAAAATGGGGGTATGCGCGCTTCGGGGCTATTTTGACCTTGAAAATGGGTAGGAATGGCTGTGAGGGCCAACCGGATGCATAGCCAAGGTCTTGACGGACGTCCACAACAAATTTTTGCACTTTCAACGTCGGAATCCGGATCACCCAAAAAATGGTGTGCTATAGCACACGAAAAATCGTCGAAATAGGGGTATGCGCGCTTTGGGGCTATTTTGACCTTGAAAATGGGTCAAAATGGTCTTGAGGGCCAACCGGATGCACAACCAAGGTCTTGACGGACGTCCACAAAAATATTTGGCACTTTTGACGTCGGGATCCGGATCACCCAAAAAATGGTGTGCTATAGCACACAAAAAATCATTGAAATAGGGGTATGCACGCTTCGGGGCTATTTTGACCTTGAAGATGGGTCGGAATGGCCGTGAGGACCAACCGGATGCATAGCCAAGGTCTTGATGGACGTCCACAAAAAGTTTTGGCACTTTTGACGTCGGGATCCGGATTACTCAAAAAATGGTGTGCTATATAGCACACGAAAAATCATCGAAATGGGGGTATGCACGCTTCGGGGCTATTTTGACCTTGAAAATGGGTCGGAATGGCCGTGAGGGCCAACTGGATGCATAGCCAAGGTCTTGATGGACGTCCAAAAAAATTTTTGGCAGTTTTGACGTCGGGATCCGGATCACCCAAAAAATGGTGTGATAGCACACGAAAACTCATTGAAATGGGGGTATGCGCGCTTTGGGGCTATTTTGACCTTGAAAATGGCTCGGAATTGCCGTGAGGGCCAACCGGATGCATAGCTAAGGTCTTGACGGACGTCCACAAAAACCTTTGGCACTTTTGACGTCGGGATCCGGATCACCCAAAAAATGGTGTGCTATAGCACACGAAAAATCGTCGAAATGGGGGTATGCGCGCTTTGGGGCTATTTTGACCTTGAAAATGGGTCGGAATGGTAGTGAGGGCCAACCGGATGCATAGCCAAGGTCTTGATGGACGTCAACAAAATTTTTTGGCACTTTTGACGTCGGGATCCGGATCACCCAAAAAATGGTGTGCTATATAGCACACGAAAAATCGTCAAAATGGGGGTATGCGCGCTTCGGGGATATTTTGACCTTGAAAATGGGTTGGAATTGTAACATTTTGAAATCCCAAAGTCATGTACCATTGATCCTAGCCAAATTAGGCGTTTGTAGAGTCATTGAAGTGTTTTGGAACTAAAACGGCCATAACGTTTGGAAAGTTGGTTCATAAAAGGACTAGAGTGTTCTTTTAGTTTGACCAAGCTAAAGAGTCGAAATTTTGTAAAAGTTCGTAACAATAGGTGTAACACATAGTGCCGGATGGCTTCAAGCTGGAAAAGTCAGGGTACGACTCCCCGAGGACCAACCAAGGGCCCTCGAGGAGGACCCTTGAGACAGTAGGCCACGACGGACCCCATGACAGGGCGTCACAGGCGCGATGGGGCGTCGAGGCCACTGTCGTGCCAGCCTTGGTTTCTGGGAACGGACCCTCGCCTGCACAAGTCTCTGACCAACGTGACGGAGGTGCAGGACGGAGGGAGGTCCATCTGTCACGCCCACGACGGCCCGTCGACGGGGAGGCATCGTGGGGGGCCTGCAATGTTTTCAGGGAATTTAGTTTTAGTTTAATTAATTCATTTAGTGTCTTAGGGGTAATTAGGGGATTAAGGGAAGACGAATTAAGTGACTTAAGACCCCACTATAAATACCCAACCCTCATTAGCCTAATCATTATTCCCAAAACAAAACTCTTTTCCTTCTCTCTACTTTCTCTCTCTAATTGGAAGACTCCATTGAAGAACAACTTGGGGAGATCATTGGGGCTGATTTAGCACGAAATTCACCATCAAAACGTCATCAAACCATAAGGTATGGGATCTAATTCACTTTTGAGATTCTTTCCTCAAAGGGCTCCTTCAAAGATTGTTTCCAAAAGTTGAGTTTTCTTATGGGTTTCATCCAATTTCGAATTTGATTATATGAATTGAGTTAATTATGTATTCTTTGGGTTATCATGAATATATTATCATGTATTGTAACTTGATTATGATGAATTGATGTAGTTTGGTCTAGATTGTGGGTGATGACCCCTAACCCTTAACCCTATATATGAAACTGACATGGATTAGGTTGTGTTGGATGTAGTTGATCTCATTATTAGTCAAATCATCTTTAATGGTTGCTATTGCATTGATCATGAGTATAATGTAACGAATTGAAGTTCTTCATGCCTATTTTCTTGAGTATTGAATCTAGGGTAAGAAGATAGACTTTGATATCATGTTACCAAGCTTTGATGTAGTATTTCATTATGGTATAGTGCTTCTCCTAAATTGGTTCTTATAATTGGGTATTGGATTACATTGATGTGATGACCCAAGATTGGGTTGATCTATGGGTTGATGGTAAGACCCTTTATTGATGAACTATGGAGGATTGTTGGTAAGTCTTGATTATTCTAGCCTTCACTTCAAATTGTGATTAATTGTCATTAAGTGATAATGTTGTGTTGAAGTATGCCTTGATTAAGGTGATAGGTTGGTATGATGATTGAATTATAATGCTTAGGTTGGTTGTGAGGTTGCCTAGGAGTACAAGATATAGGGAAGTCGTTGTGTAAAGATTTGCCATACTATGATGAGAGGTACAATGGTTAACTTCACTTATTCGAATTGTTAATGAAAGGACTATTTCTCATACAATTCTTATTGAGCTATAATGATGATTATATAAGGGATTGACCCTTCTATCTAATTAAATTGAGAAGATTAATAAAGTTTAAAGACTTCTCTAAAATGGGGACTTAGCTTAGCACCGAGTGAACTTGACAACGGGAGGTGATGACTTGTCCATAAAAGGAAAGATTCATCCTAAAGTTGCCCATGTGATTATAACTCCTATATATATGGGATATGTCACTTTAAGGGATTCCCATGAGGAGCGGCCCATGTTACCAAATGGTATGAATAGGGATATCTACCTCTTAGTTCTTGAACTATGTTGCCACCAAAGGATACTAGCTAGTGGATCCACCTAGATATCTATGTTCACGTTAGGTTCTACTTTGGCCGGTAGACCACCTTCCATCGGTGTAAGGTTCTATGACACCGGATTCCACATTTGCTTATGTGGTCTATGTCGGTTAAGGCAAGTGTTCCCTAAATTAAAATGAATGAATGAGATATAGACTAATTGAAGTAACTTGAGAGGTTGGCTATAGTTTAGGTAGGGGTATGGGACTCTACCTACGCCTTGCACTAGTTTGCCTTGATAAGAGCTTTGAAAGGTCAATAGTATGTACATAAAGTAAATGTTGTAATGTAAATGACCTTGTATGTTGAATAATATGTCTATGAGTATAAGGTTGTTCCCTTGGTTGAAGAAGAATGTTTCATGACATGGAAGAGTATGTTGGGTAAGGCTAATTGCTAATTGTAGTCTTGGTAGGTTACTTGATTAAGTAAGTGTCACAACCCGAGACCATACCCTAGAAGATAGGGTTCAATCTTGGATTGCGACCGGCATCGTCGAACTCTCAGAGTTCTAAGACAAGCCTCATTCATATCATTCATCGCATATACATAGTGAAAAGTAGTGCAGAATTAAAACTTTTCACTAAAACATAATATAGTCTTTAAAACCTCTTTCATATAAAAGTAATAGAAATGCTAAGTCTCAATCTCATCATCTTAAGACACAAGAGTACTTTAATACGAAAATAGAACTAACATAGTCTTATTACAATACTTCATAAAAGAAAGATAAAATGACATATATGCCCTCGATACAAATGAGGACATACTTCAACTCTTCTTCTCGGACGATCCTTCTAAGCCCAAAACTTCTTCTCCAAAGCTCCTTACCTACCAAGGACTATAGATAGAAAATAAAACATGGAATTAGGACAACCACATGTACTAAGTATGGCTATATGCATAAAATCATGAAAACGGACTTTATTGGAAATATGCATCTTTTCATTTAGAAATCATAGATTAAACATAAGAACATCATTTAGCAATTAGGAAACACATAAGATAACATTTAACCAAAGATAACAATTATAAGCTCACTTTACAGTGAGTCCCTTCACTGTACAGTGAAGTCCCTTCACTGTTACAGTGAAGTCCAAACCCTTCCCTTTTAACATCTTCTAGCATGTAATTCCCTCACTTAAAGTCATCCTAAGATTCACATAAGTCACATAAAGAGAGACCGCCCATACACCCTCTCTAGATGTGCCTAAACGACCCTTAAGATTACCTACGATGAGTCACATACATACTTAGAAAACAATCATAAACATCTATGTAAGATTCTTCTACCAAAGGTCAATTCCAAGGTTCACTTGAGTAAGTGTGGAGCGACCGCCCATACAATCCCTATCATACATACACAAGAGATCCTATAGACTACCTTAAATAGAATCATTCTCACTAAACACACCAACACTTAGATTAGAAGACATTCTCCTTCCAAAGACTATCAAAAGACCTACTTAAGTAAATCAAGAAGATATGTCCATAGTACAATGACCTCTCCAAGAATTACCTAAATAGTCCTTAAGAATTTCCTAAGGTTTAGATCATGTCAACAAGATTAACCAACTTCCCTAACTAGAGTCATCCTCAAGCTTCCAAAGATAAGACATGAAGAGACCATCCTTTCATGCCCTCCTCACACTTTAGCTAAGGAATGCTTAAGTCACTTTAGATTAGGTACTCAATCATTTATATAGTTACTAACATAGGTCATTAGTTCATTAGTTCATTAAGACTCATACATCAAATAAGACACTCACATAAAGCATCACATAAGACACTCACATAGTGGTCTTGGACAAGACCTAGGAACTCCACATAACACCTTCAAAGTCTATTGTGCAATGTCTAGATAGCGTCCCATACCACCACCTAAACCTCATAAACTTATCTAATGCTAAAAGGTATTCCACAAGAGGAGAATAGGCAATAACCGACATAGACCATGGTAGCAAGACAAGGAATCCGAAGTTCTATCCTACTTCGATGAGGTTATTCTACTTGGCAATGGTAGAACTTGGACACATCCCATGTAGGCACATGGTTAAGGAATATGAAGGGTTTCTTTGCATTCTAGTCTCGTACTTTACTAGAATTACTTCCATTACCATACTCACTCGGTGCTAGCCTTTGTTCTCATAGATTAATTCACATTAAGGTTCATATAATTAGGTCTCTTATCTAGTTCATAACCCAATTACATTCACCCTACCAAGGAAGGTCCACTAGGGCTACCTCACAATGGCGATAGGAAGCTCATAGCAACTTTCCTAAGGTATGATATGATGCCGTTCCAGCCAACCATCCCTAAGTCCATCACTCATAACATGAAGGATACCATTACGGCTAACTACTTCACAATTCATAACCTCGCCACTAAGTACAAGGTTCCACATAACATTGACCTTCTTATCATTAAGGACTTACTTATATTATTATTCAAGACTCTTAACATACTAAGTCAAATCATCACATAATAATATTCATATAAGCATCAAGCAAGGGACATAAGTCTACCTAAACAAGACACCACATATTTCACTTTAACATACAATACAAGTCATTCTAGAAGTACTTAGGAATAACATCTTATAACCTAACATAACTTCATATAAGAACACATATACTTTCACATATAGATAGACATTATCATACATCACATAATCATCATATACTTCAAGAAATGCCGACAAGGCCATGATCATCATATTGCATAAAGTAACGCCGACAAGGCCACATCAATTCACATAACACCGCCACCATAAGTGGACCATACCAATCATAATAGAATCAAAGTATAATTAATATCAATATTAAAGAAAACGGGGCAGCATACCTTCATACCCATATCCACACTTCAATTCAATGCCAAATCAACCAATTCAACATCACAAGGCCCTTACCCATGGCCATGAACAATAATTCAAAGGATAAACCATAATACTCAATGAATCTAAGTCAATTCAATATAGATTTATCAATCTAAGAACAAATATGCATCAATGGAACACAATAGTTACATCAATATAAAACCCATAGAAAACTACACTAGAATTGGTAAGCATTAAGTTCACATCGATTCAACAAGCTTAACATGCAATAGATCTAAGAGTATTCATTATTCAATTAATCAAATTGAAATAGCCTATACATCATTCATACATAATATATACATGAATCAAAAGCCCATAGCAATATACACATGAATTCATCAATCTCAAGGCATAATCACATAACCCATATTTTAGTGAAATTTAGAGATTTGAGAAGATCAAGGGTTCATGGAGAATTTCATTGGAAAACATCAATTAAACTTCAATAATATTATATCTTAACAATTGAAAATGTTTCATGCAAGAACCCATGATTTAGAGTATAAATTGGACAATTCACTTTAGAAAAACCTTGAAGAACACTTTGAGGATTGGGCTCCTTGATGAAATAAGTTTCAAGGATCAAAAGCCATATCTCAAGGATGATAATTCTTCACTTTGATGAAGAATTCTCCTTCAAAATGCCACACCAAGCTGATCCTTCAAGTTGGACTTCAATGGAGGTTTTGAGATTTCTAAGAGACTTTGGGTTTTGATTTTAGAAGAATAATGAAGTCTCTAGGGTCTTAACCACTTAAATAGTTAATTAAAATACCCATAATACCCCTAAACAACCGCCTAAACTCTTATTTAGACATGGGGTGAATTTACCAATTCACCCCTAACTTGGCAGTAAGTCTGCGCACAGGGACTTGGCTGCGACGCCTGGCTTGTGACGGGGCATCACGGGTGACACGGCCATTCATGGCCATCCGTTGCAAGCTCCTGTGGCTTGACAAGGGTTCCCCCTACACCCTTGGACAAGGACCCCACGACGGAACCCTTGTGACGGGGCGTCACAGCCATGACTGGCCGTTGACAGCTCCGTCGCCAAGGCTGTCTGGGACAGTCTGCCATCAGGTTTGGGTCCTTTCCTCAAGGGCCCTTTTGATGGTCCTTGGGGATAATTTCCCGGACGTTTCCAACCCAAATAGGATCATATATGAGTTTAACACCTCTCACATGAATTTTATCCAAAACGAACACGTAAAACTCGACGAAACTCGCCTAGACGTACAAGGTCGACTCAAGGCATATCTTTCGAATGCCTTGGACGTTCTTGGTCGTTTGACCTCCAAACTTCACGAAACTTTAACCACTGACTATACATGCTATATTAACTCTATTAAGAACCTTAAAACACCATGAAACACACATAAACACATAGAACCATATTTTAGACAATTAGGTGACTTAGTCGTCAAACGTCTTAGTCGTCCCTTGACGTTTGACTTCCAACACCTCTAATATTTTAGCTACTGCCTCTGTACCACATATTAAACATATTTAGGACCTTAGAACACTAAGACCAACATATTAGTCTCTAGAACACCTAAGCTATTTCGAGGTCTTACAGTAAGAGACATGGTAATTTTACTTGATCATTGCACTTGTGACGTTATGAAGGTTATAATTAGTATGCTTTGCTTTGCGATATTTCACTTGTATATATGTTTTATCATGTTCTTCTTAAATGTCCCTTTTTAAGTATATTTGATTGGTAAATGTATATGTGGTTCCATACTTAGTACATGTGGAGTACTAACCCCATTTCTTTCCCTTTTCCCAAACATTTTAGGTTCGGGTCGTTGAACTTGCTTCTAATTGCCGGAAAGGAAGACTTGGATTTCTTACCATCCAAGTGGTAGGTCCTCACTCTCTCGAGGGCGTTGCCGACATCTCTCTTCTATGATGCATAGTTACTCTAATTCTATATTGACTATTTTATTCTTTTGAGACAATGTAGTAGACAGCCTATATGCGGCTCCTTTTATTGATGTAGGGCTACGCCCAAGACTTATTGTATTTGATAGATGGTTTATGAGATGAGACGGCTTTTATGACTATTATTTCCTAAATGTATAAATGTATGAAATAGAAGTAGAAGACTATGTAATCTTCATATACGAACAAGTCTATGTATACTTGATAAATATGATTATGTGTATGTAGAGGTCTATGTAAACCTCCGAGTAGTTATAGATAAAAAGTTTTAAGTTCCTTCGCATTTGTAGTCAATGAGTGCTATGACGAAGCTAAAGGGCTTGTCTTAGTCCTCAAAGAGGACGACGACGCCGGTTACGTCTAGGGGGTAAACCCGAATGTGACAGGAATGGCCGTGAGGGCCAACCGGATCCATAGCCAAGGTCTTGATGGACATCCACAAAATTTTTTGGCACTTTTGAAATCGGGATTCGGATCACCCAAAAAATGGGGTGCTATAGCACACGAAAAATCGTCGAAATGGGGATATGCGCGCTTCGGGGCTATTTTGACCTTGAAAATGGGTCGGTATGTCCGTGAGGGACAACCGAATGCATAGACAAGGTCTTGATAGACGACTACAAAAAAGTTTGGCACTTTTGACGTCGGGATCCAGATCACCCAAAAAATGGTGTGCTATAGCACACGAAAAATCGTCAAAATGGGGGTATGCGCGCTTCGAGGCTATTTTGACCTTGAAAATGGGTCGGAATGGCCGTGAGGGCCAACCAAATGCATAGCGAAGGTCTTGACGGACGTCCACAAAATAATTTGGCACTTTTGACGTCGGGATCCGGATCACCCAAAAAATGGTGTGCTATAGCATACGAAAAATCGTCAAAATGGGGGTATGCGCACTTCGGGGCTATTTTGACCTTGAAAATGGGTCGGAATGGCCGTGAGGGCCAAGCAGATGCATAGCCAAGGTCTTGACGGACGTACACAAAAATTTTGGCACTTTCAACATCGGGATCCGGATGACCCAAAAAATCATCGAAATGGGGATATGAGCGCTTCGGGGCTATTTTGACCTTGAACATGGGTCGAAATGGTCATAAGGGACAACCGGATGCATAGCCAAGCTCTTGACGGACGTCCACAAAATTTTTTGGCACTTTTGACGTCGGGATTCGGATCACCCTTAAAATGGTGTGCTATAGCACACAAAAAATCGTCGAAATGGGGGTATGCGCGCTTCGAGACTATCTTGACCTTGAAAATGGGTCGGAATGGCCGTGAGGGACAATCGGATGCATAGCCAAAGTCTTGACGGATGTCCACAAAATTGTTTGGCACTTTTGACGTCGGGATCCAGATCACCCAAAAAATGGTGTGCTATAGCACACGAAAAATCGTCGAAATGGGGATATGCGTGCTTCGGTGCTATTTTGACCTTGAAAATGGGTCGGAATAGCCATGAGGGCCAACCGGATGCATAGCCAAGGTCTTGACGGACGTCCACAAAATTTTTTGGCACTTTTGACGTCGGGATCCGGATCACCCAAACAATGGTGTGCTATAGCACACGATTAATCGTCGAAATGGGGGTATGCGCGTTTTGGGGCTATTTTGACCTTGAAAATGGGTCGGAATGGCTATGAGGGCCAACTGGATGCATAGCCAAGGTCTTGACGGACGTCCACAAAATTTTTGGCACTTTTCACGTCGGGATCCGGATCACCCAAAAAATGGTGTGCTATAGCACACGAAAAATCGTTGAAATGGGTATGCACGCTTCGGGGCTATTTTGACCTTGAAAATGGGTCGAAATGGTCGTGAGGGCCAACCGGATGCATATACAAGGTCTTGACGGACGTCCACAAAAAATTTTGGTACTTTTGACGTCGGGATCCGGATCACCCAAAAATTGGTGTGCTATAGCACACGAAAAATTATTGAAATGGCGGTACGCGCGCTTCAGGGCTATTTTAACCTTGAAAATGGGTCGGAATGGCCATAAGGGCCAACCGGGTGCATAGCCAAGGTCTTGACGGACGTCCACAAAATATTTTGGCAATTTTGACGTCGGGATCCGGATCACCCAAAAAATGGTGTGCTATAGCACACGAAAAATCATTTTAATGGGGGTATGCGCGCTTCGGTGCTATTTTGACCTTGAAAATGGGACGAAATGGCCGTGAGGGCCAACCAGATGCATAGCCAAGGTCTTGACGGACGTCCACAAAAATTTTTGGCACATTTGACGTCCGGATCCAGATTACCCAAAAATGGCGTGCTATAGCACACGAAAAATCATCAAAATGGGGGTATGCGCGCTTCAGAGCTATTTTGACCTTGAAAATCGGTCGGAATGGCCGTGAGGGCAAATCAGATGCATAGCCAAGGTCTTGATAGACGTCCACAAATTTTTTGGCTCTTTTGACGTCGGGATCCGGATCACCCAAAAAATGGTGTGCTTATAGCACACGAAAAATCGTCGAAATGGGGGTATGCGCGCTTCGGGGCTATTTTGACCTTGAAAATTGGTCTGAATGGCCGTGAGGGCCAACCGGATACATATACAAGGTCTTGATGGACGTCCACAAAAATTTTTGGCACTTTTGACGTCGGGATCTGGATCACCCAAAAAATGGTGTGCTATAGCATACGAAAAATCATCGAAATGGGAGTATGCGCGCTTCGGGGCTATTTTGACCTTGAAAATCGGTCGGAAAGGCCGTGAGGGCCAACCGGATGCATATCCAAGGTCTTGACGGACGCCCACAAAATTTTTGGCACTTTTGACGTCGGGATCCGGATCATCCAAAAAATGGTGTGCTATAGCACACGAAAAATCATCGAAATTGGGGTATGCGCGCTTCGGGGCTATTTTGACCTTGAAAATGGGTCGGAATGGCCGTGAGGGCCAACCAGATACATAGCCAAGGTCTTGACGGACGTCCACAAAAACGTTTAGCACTTTTGACGTCGGGATTCGGATCACCCAAAAAATGGTGTGCTATAGCACACGAAAAATCGTCGAAATGGTGGTATGCGCTCTTCGGGGCTATTTTGACCTTGAAAATGGGTCAAAATGGCCGTGAGGGCCAACCGGATGCATAGCCAAGGTCTTGACGGACTTCCACAAAAAATTTTAGCACTTTTGACGTCGGACAAAAAATGGTGTGCTATAGCACACGAAAAATCATCGAAATGGGGGCATGCGCGCTTCGGGGCTATTTTGACCTTGAAAATGGGTCAGAATGGCTGTGAGGGTCAACCAGATGGATAGCCAAGATCTTGACGAACGTCAACAAAAAGGTTTGGCACTTTTGACGTCGGGATCCGGATCACCAAAAAATGGTGTGCTATAGCACACGAAAAATCGTCGAAAAGGGGGTATGCGCTTCGGTGTTATTTTCACCTTGAAAATGGGTCGGAATGGCCGTGAGGGCCAAACGGATGCATAGCCAAGCTCTTGACGGATGTCCACAAAAAATTTTGGCACTTTAAACATCGGGATCTGGATCACCCAAAAAATGGTGTGCTATAGCACACGAAAAATCGTCGAAATGGGGATATGCGCACTTCGGGGCTATTTTGACCTTGAAAATGGGTCGGAATGTTCTTGAGGGCCAACCGAATGCATAGCCAAGGTCTTGACGGATGTCCACAAAAATTTTTGGCACTTTTGACGTCGGGATCCAGATCAACCAAAAAATGGTGTGCTATAGCACACGAAAAATCATCGAAATGGGGGTATGCGCGCTTTGGGGTTATTTTGACCTTGAAAATGGGTCGGAATGGTCGTGAGGGCCAACCGGATGCATAGCCAAGGTATTGACGGACGTCCACAAAATTTTTTGGCACTTTTGACGTCGGTTTCCGGATCACCCAAAAAATGGTGTGCTGTAGCACACGAAAAATCATCGAAATGGGGGTATGCGCGCTTCGGGCCTATTTTGACCTTGAAAATGGGTCAAATGGCCGTGATGGCCAATCGGATGCATAGCCAAGGTCTTGACGGACGTCCACAAAAATATTTGGCACTTTTGTTATCGGGATACGGATCACCCAAAAAATAGTGTGCTATAGCACACAAAAAATCATCGAAATGGGGGTATGCACGCTTCGGGCTATTTTGACCTTGAAAATGGGTCAGAATGGCCGTGAGGGCCAACCGGATGCATAGCAAAGGTCTTGACGGACGTCCACAAAATTTTTTGGCACATTTGACGTCGGGATCCGGATCACCCAAAAATGGGTGTGCTATAGCACACGAAAAATCGTCGAAATGGGGGTATGCGCGCTTTAGGGCTATTTTGACCTTCAAAATGGGTGGGAATATCTGTGAGGGCCAACCAGATGCATAGGCAAGGTCTTGACGGACGTCCACAAAACATTTGGCACTTTTGACGTCGGGATCCGGATTATCAAAAAAATGGTTTGCTATAGCACACGAAAAATCATCGAAATGGGGGTATGCGCGCTTCGGCGCTATTTTGACCTTGAAAATGGGTCGGAATGGCCGTGAGGGACAACCAGATGCATAGACAAGGTCTTGACGGATGACCCCAAAATTGTTTGGCACTTTTGACATCGGGATCCGAATCACCCAAAAAATGGTGTGCTGTAGCACACGAAAAATCGTCGAAATGGGGATATGCGCTCTTCGGAGCTATTTTGACCTTGAAAATAGGTCGCAATAGTCGTGAGGGCCAACCAGATGCATAGCCAAGGTCTTGACGGACGTCCAAAAAAATTCTGGTTCTTTTGACGTCGGGATTTGGATCACCCGAAAAATCATCGAAATGGGGATATGCGCATTTTTGGGGTATTTTTACCTTGAAAATGGGTCGGAATGGCTGTGAGGGCCAAGCGGATGCACAGCTAAGGTCTTGACGGACGTCCACAAGAAATTTTGGCACTTTTGACGTCCAAGGTCTTGTTGTTGCGGACGTCCACAATAATTTTGGTACTTTTGACGTCCGGCATCCGGATCACCCAAAATATGGTGTGCTATAGCACACGAAAAATCATCAAAATGGGGGTATGCGCGCTTCGGGGCTATTTTGACCTTGAAAATGGGTCGGAATGGCCGTGAGGGCCAACCGGATGCACTGCCAAGGTCTTGACGGACGTCCAATAAAAAATTTGGCACTTTTGACATTGGGATCCGGATCACTCAAAATATTGTGTGCAATAGCACACGAAAAATTGTCGAAATGGGGGTATGCGCGCTTCGGGGCTATTTTAACCTTGAAAATGGGTTGGAATGGCCGTGAGGGCCAACCGAATGCATAGTCAAGGTCTTGACGGACGTCCACAAAATTGTTTGGCACTTTTGACTTCGGGATCCAGATCACCCAAAAAATGGTGTGCTATAGCACACGAAAAATCATCGAAATGGGGGTATGCGCACTTCAGGGCTATTTTGACCTTGAAAATGGGTCGGAATGGTCGTGAGGGCCGACCGGATGCATAGCCAAGGATTTGACGGACGTCCACAAAATTTTTGGTACTTTTGATGTCGGGATCCGGATCACCCAAAAAATGGTGTGCTATAGCACACGAAAAATCGTCGAAATGGGGGTACGCGTGTAAGACCTTGAAAATAGCTTAGGTGCTCTAGAGTCTAACATGTTGGTCTTAGTGTTCTAAGGTCCTAAATGTGTTTAATATGTGGTATAGAGGCAGTAGCTAATGTATTAGGTGTGTTGGAGGTCGAACGTCAAGGGATGACTAAGATGTTTGACGACTAAGTCACCTAAATGTCTCTCATGTGGTTCTATGTGTTTATGTGTGTTTCATGGTGTTTTAAGGTTCTTAATAGAGTTAATATAGCATGTATAGTCAGTGGTTAAAGTTTCGTGAAGTTTGGAGTTCAAACAATCAAGAACGTCCAAGGCATTCGAAAGATGTGCCTTGAGTCGACCTTGTACGTCTAGGCGAGTTTCATCGAGTTTTATGTGTTCGTTTTGGATGAAATTCATGTGAGAGGTGTTAAACTCATAGATGATCATATTTAGGTTGGAAAAGTCCTGGAAATTATCCCCAAGGACCATCAAAGGTTCCTTGAGGAAAGGACCCAAAACCTGTTGGCACGCTGTCCCAGACAGCCTTGGCGACGGGGCTGTCGACGGCCAGTCATGGCTGTGACGCCCCGTCACAAGGGTTCCGTCGTGGGGTCCTTGTACAAGGGTGTAGGGGGAACCCTTGGCAAGCCAAAGGAGCTTGAAATGGATGTCCATGACGGACCGTTTCACCCGTGACGGCCCGTCACAGGCAGGTCGTCATGGCCTTGTCTCCTGCGCAGAATTTTCTGCCAAGTTAGGGGTGAACTTGTAAATTCACCCCATGTCTAAATAAGAGTCTAGGCGGTTTATTAGGGGTCTTATGGGTATTTTAGATGAGTATATAAGTGTTTAACACTTAGAATAATTGATTCTTCTAAAATTCAAAACCCAAAGTCTCTAAGAAATCCCAAAACCTCCATTGAAGACTTCATTGAAGAGGCAGCTTGGTGAGGGGTTCTTGAGTGGAAATTCTTCAATAAATTGAAGAATTATCATCCTTGAGGTATGGTTTTTTTATCCTTGAAACTTATTTCATCAAGGAGCCCAATCCTCAAAGTGTTCTTCAAAGTTTTCTAAAGTGAATTGTCCAATTTCTACTCTAAATCATGGGTTCTTGCACGAAACGTTTTCAATTGTTAAGATACGATATTATTGATGTTTAATTGATGTTTTCCAATGAAATTCTCCATGAACCCTTGATCTTCTCAAATCTCTAATTTCATTAAAATATGGGTTATGTGATTATGTCTTGAGATTGATGAATTCATGTGTATATTGCTATGGGCTTTCGATTCATGTATATATTATGTATGAATGATGTATAGGCTGTTTCAATTTGATTAATTGAGTAATGAATACTCTTAGATCTGTTGCATGTTAAGCTTATTGAATCGATGTGAACTTAATGCTTACAAGTCCTAGTGTAGTTTTCTATGGGTTATCTATTGATGTAAGTATTGTATTCCATTGATGTATATTTGGTCTTAGATTGATAAATTTATATTGAATTAACTTATATTCATTGAGTATTATGGTTTATTCTTTGAATTGATGTTCATGGCCATGGGTAAGGGCCTTGTGATGTTGAATTGGTTGATTTGGCATTGAATTGAGGTGTGGATATGGGGATGAAGGTATGCTGCCCCGTTTTCTTTAATTTGATCTTAATTATACTTTGATTCTATTGTGATTGGTATGGTCCACTTATGGTGGCAGTGTTATGTGTTTAATTTGCAATTGATGTGGCCTTGTCGGCGTTACTTTATGCAATATGATGATCATGGCCTTGTCGGCATTACTTGAAGTATATGATGATTATGTGATATATGATAATGTCTATCTATATGTGAAAGTATATGTGTTCTTATATGAAGTTATGTTAGGTTATAAGATGTTATTCCTAAGTACTTCTAGAATGACTTGTATTGTACGTTAAAGTGAAATATGTAGTGTCCTGTTTAGGTAGACTTATGTCCCTTGCTTGAAGCTTATATGAATATTATTATGTGATGATTTGACTTAGTATGTTAAGAGTCTTGAATAATAATATAAGTAAGTCCTTAATGATAAGAAGGTCAATGTTATGTGGAACCTTGTACTTAGTGGCGAGGTTATGAATTGTGAAGTAGTTAGCCGTAATGGTATCCTTCATGTTATGAGTGATGGACTTAGGGATGGTTGTCTGGAACGGCATCATATCATACCTTAGGAAAGTCGCGATGAGCTTCTTGTCGCTAAAGTGAGATATGCCCTAGTGGAACTTGCTTTGGTAGGGTGAATGTAATTGGGTTATGAACTAGATAAGAGACCTAATTATATGAACCTTAATGTGAATTAATCTATGAGAACAAAGGCTAGCACCGAGTGAGTATGGTAAGGGAAGTAATTCTAGTGAAGCACGAGACTAGATTGCAAAGAAACCCTTCATGTTCCTTAACCATGTGCCTACATGGGACGTGTCCAAGTTCTACCATTGGCAAATAGAACAACCTCATCGAAGTAGGATAGAACTTCGGATTCCATGTCTTGCTATCATGGTCTATGTCGGTTATTGCCTATTCTCATCTTGTGGAATACCTTTTAGCATTAGATAAGTTTATGAGGTTTAGGTGGTGGTATGGGACACTATCTAGACATTGCACAATAGACTTTGAAGGTGTTATGTGGAGTTCCTAGGTCTTGTCCAAAGACCATTATGTGATCCATTATGTGAGTGTCTTATGTGATGATTTATGTGAGTGTCTTATGTGATGTATGAGTCTTAATGAACTAATGAACTAATGACCTATGTTAGTAACTATGTAAATGATTAAGTACCTAATCTAAGTGACTTAAGCATTCCTTAGCTAAAGTGTGAGGAGGACATGAAAGGATGGTCTCTTCATGTCTTATCTTTGGAAGTCTTGAGGATGACTCTAGTTAGGGAAGTTGGTTAATCTTGTTGACATGATCTAAACCTTAGGAAGTCTTAAGGACTATTAAGGTAATCTTGGAGAGGTCATTGTACTATGGACTTTATCTTCTTGATTTACTTAAGTAGGTCTTTTGATAGGCTTTGGAGGGAGAATGTCTTCTAATCTAAGTGTTAGTGTATTTAGTGAGAATGATTCTATTTGAGGTAGTCTATAGGATCTCTTGTGTGTGTGTGAAAGGGATTGTATGGGCGGTCACTCCACACTTACTCAAGTGAACCTTGGAATTGACCTTTGGTAGCGGAATCTTACATAGATGTTTATGGTTGTTTTCTAAGTGTGTATGTGACTCATCGTAGGTAATCTTAAGGGTCGTTTAGGCACATCTAGAGAGGGTGTATGGGTGGTCTCTCTTTGTGTGACTTAAGTGAATCTTAGGATGACTTTAAGCTAGGGAATTACATGCTAGGAAGACTTAGGGAGAAGGGTGAATTAATTCACTGTAACAGTGAATATAGCTCACTGTAAAGTGAGTCTTTAAGATGCTACCTTTGGTTTAATGTTATCTTATGTGTTTCTTAATTGTTAAATGATGTTCTTATGTTTAATCTATGATTTCTATATAAAAGATGCATATTTCCAATAAAGTCCATTTTCATGATTTTATGCATATGGCCATACTTAGTACATGTGGTTGTACTAATTTCATGCTTTATTTTCTATCTATAGTCCTTGGTAGGTAAGGAGCTTGGAGAAGAAGACTTGGGCTTAGAAGAATCGTCCGAGTAGAAGAGTACAAGTATGTCCTCATTGTATCGAGTATGTTTCTTTTATGAAGTATTGTACAAGACTATGTTATTTCTATTTTTCGTATTAAAGTACTCTTGTGTCGTAAGTTGATGAGATTGAGACTTAGCATTTCTATTGCTTTTATATGAAAGAGGTTTTTAAGACTATATTATGTTTTAGTGAAAAGTTTTAATTCCGTACCACTTTTCACTATGTATATGCGATGAATGATATGAATGAGGCTTGTCTTAGAACTCTGAGAGTTCGACGACGCCGGTCGCAGTCCAAGATTGCACCCTATCTTCTAGGGTATGGTCTCGGGTTGTGACAATGCGCGCTTCGGGGCTATTTTGACCTTGAAAATGGGTCGGAATGGCCGTGAGGTCCAATCGGATGCATAGACAAGGTCTTGACGGACGTCCACAAAAAATTTTGTCACTTTTGACGTCGGGATCCGGATCACCCAAAAAATGGTGTGGTATAGCACACGAACAATCGTCGAAATGGGGGTATGCGCGCTTCGGGGCTATTTTGACCTTGAAAATGGGTTGGAATGGCCGTGAGTGCCAACCGGATGCATAGCCAAGGTCTTGACGGACGTCCACAAAAATTTTTGGCACTTTT
>JABWTJ010001083.1:101558-114489 GCA_016801875.1 Solanum sitiens
TTTTTGGCACTTTTGACGTCGGGATCCGGATCACCCAAAAAATGGTGTGCTATAGCACACGAAAAATCATCGAAATGGGGGTATGCGCGCTTCGGGGCTATTTTGACCTTGAAAACGGGTCGGAATGGCATCAGGACCAACCGGATGCATAGCCAACGTCTTGACGGACGTCCACAAAAATTTTTGGCACTTTTGACGTCGGGATCCGGATCACCCAAAAAATGGTGTGCTATTGCACACAAAAAATAGTCGAAATGGTGGTATGCGCGCTTCAGGGCTATTTTGAACTTCAAAATGGGTCGGAATGGCCGTCAGGGCCAACCGGATGCATAGCCAACGTCTTGACGGACGTCCACAATTTTTTTTGGCACTTTTGACGTCGGGATCCGGATCACCCAAAAAATGGTGTGCTATAGCACACGAAAAATCGTCGAAATGGGGGTATGCGCGCTTCGGGGCTATTTTGACCTTGAAAATTGGTCGGAATGGCCGTCAAGGCCAACCGGATGCATAGACAACGTCTTGACGGACGTCCACAAAAAATTTTGGCACTTTTGACGTCGGGATCCGGATCACCCAAAAAATGGTGTGCTATAGAACACGTAAAATCGTCGAAATGGGGTATGCGCGCTTCGGGTCTATTTTGATCTTGAAAATGGGTTGGAATGGCCATCTGGGCCAACCGGATGCATAACCAACGTCTTGACTGACGTCCACAAAAAATTTGCACTTTTGACGTCGGGATCCGGATCACCCAAAAAATGATGTGCTATAGAACAAGAAAAATCGTCGAAATGGGGGTATGCGCGCTTCGGGGCTATTTTGACCTTGAAAATGGGTCGGAATGGCCGTCAGGGCCAACTGGATGCATAGCCAACATCTTGACGGACGTCCACAAAAATATTTGGCACTTTTGACATCGGGATCCGGATCACCCAAAAAATGGTGTGCTATAGCACACGCAAAATCGTCGAAATGAGGGTATGCGCGCTTCGGGGCTATTTTAACCTTGAAAATGGGTCGGAATGGCCCTTTGGGCCAACCGGATGCATAGCCAATGTCTTGACGGACGTCCACAAAAATTTTTGGCACTTTTGACGTCGAGATCCGGATCACCCAAAAAATGGTGTGCTATAGCACACGAAAAATCGTCGAAATGGGGGTATGCGCGCTTCGGGGCTATTTTGACCTTCAAAATGGGTTGGAATGGCCGTCAGGGCCAACCGGATGCATAGCCAATGTCTTGACGGACTTCCACAAAAACTTTTGGCACTTTTTTGACATCGGGATCCGGATCACCCAAAAAATGGTGTGCTATAGCACACGAAAATCGTCGAAATAGGGGTATACGCGCTTCGGGGCTATTTTGACCTTCAAAATGGGTTGGAATGGCCGTCAGGGCCAACCGGATGCATAGCCAACATCTTAACGGACGTCCACAAAGATATTTGGCACTTTTGACATCGGGATCTGGATCACCCAAAAAATGGTGTGCTATAGCACACGCAAAATCGTCGAAATGGGGGTATGCGCGCTTCGGGGATATTTTAACCTTGAAAATGGGTCGGAATGGCTGTTAGGGCCAACCGGATGCATAGACAACGTCTTGACGGACGTCCACAAAAATTTTTGGCACTTTTGACGTCGAGATCCGGATCACCCAAAAAATGGTGTGCTATAGCACACGAAAAATCGTCGAAATGGGGGTATGCGCTTCGGGGCTTATTTGACCTTGAAAATGGGTCGGAATGGCCGTGAGTGCCAACTGGATGCATAGCCAAGGTCTTGACGGACGTCCGCTTCGAAGCTATTTTTACCTTCAAAATGGGTCGGAATGGCCGTCAGGGCCAACCGGATGCATAGCCAACGTCTTGACTGACGTCCACAAAAATTTTTGGCACTTTTGACGTCGAGATCTGGATCACTCAAAAAATGGTGTGCTATAGCACATGAAAAATCGCCGAAATGGGGATATACGCGCTTCGTGGCTATTTTGACCTTGAAAATGGGTCGGAATGGCCGTCAGGGCCAACCGGATGCATAGCCAACGTCTTGACGGACGTCCACAAAAAATTTTGGCACTTTTGACGTCGGGATCCGGATCACCCAAAAAATGGTATGCTATAGCACACGAAAAATCATCAAAATGGGGGTATGCGCGCTTCGGGGCTATTTTGCCCTAGAAAATGGGTCGGAATGACCGTCAGGGCCAACCGGATGCATAGTCAACGTCTTGACGGACGTCCACAAAAACTTTTGGCACTTTTGACGTCGGGATCCGGATCACCCAAAAAATGGTGTGCTATAGCACACGAAAAATTGTCGAAATGGGGGTATGCGCGCTTCGGGTCTATTTTGACCTTGAAAATGGGTCGGAATGGCCATCAGGGCCAACCGGATGCATAGCCAACGTCTTGACGGACGTCCACAAAACTTTTTGGCACTTTTGACGTAGGGATCCGGATCACCCAAAAAATGGTGTGCTATAGCACACGAAAAATCGTCGAAATGGGGATATGCGCGTTTCGGGGCTATTTTGACCTTCAAAATGGGTCAGAATGGCCATCAGGGCCAACCGGATGCATAGCCAACGTCTTGATGGACGTCCACAAAAACTTTTCGCACTTTTGACGTCGGGATCCGGATCACCCAAAAAATGGTGTGCTATAGCACACGAAAAATCGTCGAAATGGGGGTATGCGCTTTGGGGCTATTTTGACCTTCAAAATGGGTCGGATTGGCCGTCAGGGCCAACCGGATGCATAGCCAACGTCTTGACGGACGTCCACAAAAATTTTTGGCACTTTTGACGTCGGGATCCGGATCACCCAAAAAATGGTGTGCTATAGCACACGAATAATTGTCGAAATGGGGGTATGCACGCTTCGGGGCTATTTTGACCTTCAAAATGGGTCGGAATGGCCGTCAGGGCCAACCGGATGCATAGCCAACGTCTTGACGGACATCCACAAAAAATTTTGGCACTTTTGACGTCGGGATCCGGATCACCAAAAAATGGTGTGCTATAGCACACGAAAAATCGTCGAAATGGGGGTATGCGCGCTTCGGGGCTATTTTGACCTTGAAAATGGGTCGGAATGGCCGTCAGGGCCAACCGGATGCATAGCCAACGTCTTGACGGACGTCCACAAAAATTTTTTGCACTTTTGACTGTAAGACCTCGAAAATGAGATAAGGTGTCTAGAGCCTAACATGTTTGATTTACTGTTATAAGGTCCTAAAATGCCTTATTATGTCATATAGAGTCAGTGTGCAAAGTTTGAAGTTATTTGGAAGTCGAACGTCAAGGGACGTCCAAGACGTTCGATGAATAGTCGCTTATGTGCCTCATGTGTGTATGCATGCCTAAATTGTGTGAACTGAGTCAAATAAGTCTTGAAATGATGTTAAATGAGGTTTGAAGTTATTGTATGAAGTTTCGTGAAGTTTAGAGGTCAAACGCCCAAGAGCGTCCAAGACGTTCGAAAGATAGACCCTAAGACGCTCATCGTATGTCATGTTGGGGTCAAGGCTGTTTGGACGTTTTGTAGGTGTTTGTTTTGGATGAAACTTATGTGTTAGGTCTATAACATGTTAAGGTATGTAATCGCGTTGTAAACGTCCGGGTACGACTTCTAAAGGGCCCCACAAGAGGCCCCAAAAGAAGGACCTCAAGGCTGCCTAAACACTGACTGGGCAGTGTCTCTTGATGGACCCAATGACGGACCGTTGGGCCCCCAACGAACCGTCAAGCAGGTCTTGTCGAAGGAGACATGCCTTGTTCAGGGTGTGAGCCATGAAATTGGCTAAGTGTCCTGCGACGGAAGGCTGCCACGGCCCGTCATGGCCATGACGCCCCGTCATGGGCCACGTCGCGGCTGCCTGCGAGTTGGCTGCCTGCGTGCTGCCACTTAAAGGGGTGAATGGTAAATTCACCCCACGTCCTAACCTGACTATAATAGGTTTAATTAAGTAATTTTAGGTGTATATAAGTCCCTAGAAACGTGACCAACCCATTCTCAAAACCCCTCACTCAAATTGAACCCTTCCCTTCCCAAAATATTCTCTCTAGAAACCCCATGGTTTTTGAAGCTCAAGAACAGCTTGTAGATGGGATTCTCATGAGTTCTTCATCAAGTTTTATAGGTCTTCATGAAGATTAAGGTATGGTGATCCTTCATCTCTAAGTAACCTTTCACTTGGAGAGTCTTCTCAATGTTTTTCAAAGAAATCTTATGAACAAGTTTCCAATCTTCCAATCTAGCCATGGGTTCTTTCTCAAAACGTTTCTAAAGATTAAATCTTGATGAATTAGTATTAATATGATGATTTGAATGTGATTTCACTTCAATTGCATGATGAACCCATGTTCCTTCCAAAATTAGGTTTAGCTCTTGCATGGGCTTTGTGATTATGGCTTATTCTCGATGAATTGGTGATTCTCTTATGTTGAATTGCTTGTGGTTATGGTTATTTACATTAATTGATGTTGAATTGATGATGATCAGTCCATGATGATAAATATATGAAGAATTGAACATGAATAGCCTATGTTTCTACATGTTGTCTTGAAGTCGATTGTGAGATCGGTTGAGTAGACTCTTGATTATGTATGGACTGCTGTAGCTACTGTATTAGGGTGATGTAATGGATGAAATTAGTAGGTATAAATCCTTAATGATCTAATTAAGAAGGCCTTGCATGAATTGGTATAGATTCTTTTAGGTTATGAAGTCAAGAGGCTAAGTATGTGATGGATCTTGAATTGTGATTAGATGATGCATGACTTAGGCTTGATTTCTTATCTAATTAGCTACTGCCTTAGACTTGTATATGTATGAACTATGGTCTAAAATCAATGTTAGGGAAGATAGCTAATGATCTATGTTATCCTACTTTCCTAGTATGTTGATATGATGTATTACGTTATGGTATAATCTTGTAGTGACTTATACATGGTTTATTATATGTTTAAAGTACATTTAGATACTGCCATATATGTGTTTTAATGATGAATAAGGTGCATTGATCAATGATGATCAAAGGGTGAGAAATTGTTAAGATTGCTTATTCTCTTTACTCTTCTACTTCTCTATTCTTTAGAGTAATGTTGATGAAGCCTTGTATGGCATTGTGTGGTATGGTCCACTTATGGTGGCGGTGTTTACTTTATTGTCATTATATATGTGTTGACCATGGCCTTGAAGGCATATTGATGAACTGATGAACATGTGCTTAAGATGATACTATGAGAAGCTTATGCCTACTTTCCTATTCTAGTTGTGAATTAGGTGGTGTGGCTATTATATGAGCATGTGTATAATTATGTTAGGGTATTGTATAGGTGCTGCCATTAATGTGTTAAAGTAGTTAATAACCTCTACCCATGTACCCCTTATATGGAAGTATAAATAGCTAAAGTTAGGAGTCTTGATTTCATGGTATATATTGTCATGTCTCCTATGCTATTATGTGTTGTGTGCTATGTGCTTGAAGTATAATGTGGTCTAATAGTGTGGCTGACTTAAGATGTCATTGATGGCCATTATGTGATCATGTTGGTAAATGTACACACACTCTCACTTACATGCATATTACAAGTAGTATGAGTCATTGGGTCTAAATGAAAGGTAGTTCTCATATTCACTAGTGTCTACTACTATGCATATCAAGGTGATGCTTATGAATGTATGATTTGTATTCCCTTACTAGGATGACTTGATAGGTGTACAAGTATGGACAAGGGTATGGGACCTTGTCTATGCATTGCACATGTATATCTTGATAGGATAGTTCCTAGGTTTGGTTCTTATGCATATGAAGGATGATTATATGAACATGTTATGAATATGATATGATGAAGTATGAATGTGTATAGTGTCTTAGTAGGTTTATATGAAAGGATTGCTCATATAGTTATGCCTATAGACTTATGCATTGATATATGAACATGTGTAACTTGATGTGTTATGTGAAAGGTTTGCTCACATCTATCTATACACTCACACACATGGATGATCTAGTTAGGGAGAAGAGGTCCAACTAGGAGGGCCCAAGAATACTCCAAAACTAGATAGGTGCTTGAATATGCTATAAGCATATGAATGATGAATATCCTAAGACTATGTTTTATAAACAAATTGTAATAAAGGCTTTTCAATAAAGGGAACTTAGCTTAGCACCGAGTGAACTTGTCCCTTATAGAGTGTTGACTTCCCTTAGAGGAATATTCACCATCCTTATAGAGTGTTGACTTCCCTTAGAGGAATAATCACCTATGGACCTACATATGGTGTTGACTTCCCTTAGAGGAATACTCACCTATGTACTTACATGAAGTGTTGACTTTCCTTGAGGAATATTCACTCATGCTATCTCATGAGGTGAGGCCCCATTACCAAATGGTATATAGAGGGAATACCTATCTCTTAGTTCCATAAACTATGCTTGCCACATAGGATCTAGCAAAGTGAATTCACTTGATATGCTAGCATATATGTTAATGTTCTACCTTGGCTAGGTAGTAACACCTTCCTTTGGTGTAAGGCTCTACAACACCAAATTCCATGATTAGCACCCATGGTCTTAGTGTCGGTTAAGGCTATGGTTTCCCTAAAGTAAAATGGACAATTGAAGTAATTGAATAGGATCCTAACTAGGAGGACTTAAGGTAAGTTACTTAGGATAGGTGGAAGTAATGAACCCATCTATACATTGCACAAGTGACTCCTTAGGAAGTCTTAGGTAGGTACCTCTATGATATGTATGTGTCCTTTATGTATGATATTGTAGTCTTGGTTTGACTATGATTGTATTGTACTATACTTTTATGATGGCATGTGTTGTGTTGTGTAAATGCTATGTATGGTATTCTCTTGTGTTCCTAAGGTGATGCATTGCACCAAGTATCCCTAAAGGATTACTTAGGAGATTAATGAATTGAAAGAAAGAGTTAAATGCTAAGAAGGGTGAGTTCACTATAAAGTGACCTTTATGTGTACTTATATTCTATATGTGCTTTGATATGATGATTGGCCTTTGAATGTGTTGCTATGAAGTACGTGGATGATATAAATGATGTTGATAGAGGTTTTATGATGATTTACTCAAAATGGCATGAAGTAAGATTTCAAAGGAAATGTCCCTTTTAAATGCATGTTTTCGCATGGTTGCCATACTTAGTACATTCTTGTGCTAATCCCATTCTTCTTTACTTTTTACACAAAGTGTAGGTATTGGAATGCTTAAAGAAGGTCTATGATTGAGGAGTTTGATAGGTGATTTCCCAAGCTCAAGGAAAGGAATCCTTAAGTTCAAGGATGTCCTACTAATGTCCTTATTGTAAAATCTATTTAGTAATGTATAACTTTGTATTATGTCTTAAGGGTTTTATCCTTAATGTACTCTAAAGTTGTTGAGTCTAAGATGGCAAAGGGACTTAGAGTCTAAATATGTTTTATGTCTTATGTTTTATATATATTTCGATGTGATGTTTCTAGCATATGATGTGCTATGAAAAGTTTTAAATTTTCCGCTAAATTTACTATGCCAATACAATGAATGATATGAGAGGCTTGTCTTAGACCTCCGAGAGGTCGACGACGCCGGTTACAATCCAAGATTGTATCCTATCTTCTAGGGTATACTTTTGGGTTGTGACATTGACGTTGGGATCCGGATCACCCCAAAAATGGTGTGCTATAGCACACGAAAAATCGTCGAAATGGGGGTATGCGCGCTTCGGGGCTATTTTGAACTTCAAAATGGGTCGGAATGGCCGTCAGGGCCAACCGGATGCATAGCCAACGTCTTGACGGACGTCCACAAAATTCTTTGGCACTTTTGACGTCGGGATCCGGATCACTCAAAAAATGGTGTGCTATAGCACACGAAAAATCATCGAAATGGGGGTATGCGCGCTTCGGGGCTAATTTGACCTTCAAAATGGGTCGGAATGGCCGTCAGGGCCAACCGGATGCATAGCCAACATCTTGGCGGACGTCCACAAAAATATTTGGCACTTTTGACATCGGGATCCGGATCACCCAAAAAATGGTGTGCTATAGCACACGAAAAATCGCCGAAATGGGGGTATGCGCGCTTCGAGGCTATTTTGACCTTGAAAATGGGTCGAAATGGCCCTTAGGGCAAACCGGATGCATAGGCAACGTTTTGACGGACGTCCACAAAAATTTTTGGCACTTTTGACATCGGGATCCGGATCACCCAAAAAATGGTGTGCTATAGCACACAAAAAATTGTCGAAATGGGGGTATGCGCGCTTCAGGGCTATTTTGACCTTCAAAATGGGTCGGAATGGCCGTCAGGGCCAACCGGATAGCCAATGTCCTGACGGACGTCCACAAAATATTTTGGCACTTTTGACGTCGGGATATGGATCACATAAAAATGGTGTGCTATAGCACACGAAAAATCGTCGAAATGGGGGTATGCGCGCTTCGGGGCTATTTTGACCTTGAAAATGGGTCGGAATGGCCGTCAGGGCCAACCGGATGCATAGCCAACGTCTTGACAGACGTCCACAAAAATTTTTGGCACTTTTGACGTTGGGATCCGGATCACCCAAAAAATGGTGTGCTATAGCACACGAAAAATCATCGAAATAGGGGTATGCGCTTCAGGGCTATTTTGACCTTTAAAATGGGTCGGAATGGCCGTCAGGGCCAACCCGATGCATATCCAATGCCTTGACGGACGTCCACAAAAATTCTTGGCACTTTTGACATCGGGATCCGGATCACCCAAAAAATGGTGTGCTATAGCACACGAAAAATCGTCGAAATGGGGGTATGCGCGCTTCGGGGCTATTTTGACCTTCAAATGGGTCGGAATGGCCGTCAGGGCAACCCGGATGCATAGCCAACGTCTTGATGGACGTCCACAAAAAATTTTGGCACTTTTGACGTCGGGATCCGGATCACCCAAAAAATGGTGTGCTATAGCACACGAAAAATTGTCGAAATGGGGGTATGCGCGCTTCGGGGCTATTTTGACCTTGAAAATGGGTCGAAATGGCCGTCAGGGCCAACCGGATGCATAGCCAAGCATCTGACGGACGCCACAAAAACTTTTGCACTTCTTGACGTCCGGGATCCGGATCACCCAAAACAATGGTGTGGCTATAGCACACGGAAAATCGTCGAAAATGGGGGTAATGCGCGCTTCGGGGCCTATTTTGAACTTCCAAAATAGGTTGGGAATGGCCGCAGGGGGAACCGGATGCAATAGCTCAACGTCTTGACGGCACGTCCACACAAATTTTTTGGTACTTTTGACGTCGGGATCCGGATCACCCAAAAAATGGTGTGCTATAGCACACGAAAAATCATCGAAATGGGGGTATGCGCGCTTCGGGGCTATTTTGACCTTCAAAATGGGTCGGAATGGCCGTCAGGGCCAACCAGATGCATAGACAACGTCTTGACGGATGTCCACAAAAATTTTTGGCACTTTTGACATCGTGATCCGGATCACCCAAAAAATAGTGTGCTATAGCACACGAAAAATCGTCGAAATGGGGGTATGCGCGCTTCGGGGCTATTTTGACCTTGAAAATGGGTCGGAATGGCCGTCTGGGCCAACCGGATGCATAGCCAACGTCTTGACGGATTTCCACAAAAACGTTTGGCACTTTTGACATCGGGATCCGGATCACCCAAAAAATGGTGTGCTATAGAACACGAAAAATCGTCGAAATGGGGGTATGCGCGCTTCGGGGCTATTTTGACCTTCAAAATTGTTCGGAATGGCCGTCAGGGCCAACTGGATGCATACCCAACTTCTTGACGGACGTCCACAAAATATTTTGGCACTTTTGACATCGGGATCCGCATCACCCAAAAAATGGTGTGCTATAGCACACGAAAAATCGTCAAATGGGGGTATGCGCGTTTCGGGGCTATTTTGACCTTGAAAATGGATCAGAATGGATGTTAGGGCCAACCGGATGCATAGCCAACGTCTTGACGGACGTCCAAAAAATTTTTTGGCACTTTTGACGTCGAGATCCGGATCACCCAAAAAATGGTGTGCTATAGCATACGAAAAAATCATCGAAATGGGGGTATGCGCGCTTCGGGGCTATTTTGACCTTCAAAATGGGTTGGAATGGCCGTCAGGGCGAACCGGATGCATAGCCAACGTCTTGACGGACATCCACAAAAAATTTTGGCACTTTTGACTTTAGGATCCGGATCACCCAAAAAATGGTGTGCTATAGCACACGAAAAATCGTCGAAATGGGGGTATGCGCGCTTCGGGGCTATTTTGACCTTGAAAATGGGTCGGAATGGCCGTGAGTGCCAACCGGATGCATAGCAAAGGTCTTGACGGACGTCTGCTTCGAAGCTATTTTTACTTTCAAAATGGGTCGGAATGGCCGTCAGGGCCAACCGGATGCATAGCCAACGTCTTGACGGACGTCCACAAAAAATTTTGGCACTTTTGACGTCGAGATCTGGATCACTCAAAAAATGGTGTGCTATTGCACACGAAAAATTGCCGAAATGGGGATATGCGCGCTTCGTGGCTATTTTGACCTTGAAAATGGGTCAGAATGGCCGTCAGGGCCAATCGGATGCATAGCCAACGCCTTGACGGACGTCCACAAAAAATTTTGGCACTTTTGACGTCGGGATCCGGATCACCCAAAAAATGGTGTGTAGCACACAAAAAATTGTCGAAATGGGGGTATGCGCGCTTCGGGGCTATTTTGACCTTCAAAATGGGTCGGAATGGCCGTCAAGGCCAACCGGATGCATAGCCAACGTCTTGACGGACGTCCACAAAAATTTTTGGCACTTTTGACGTCGGGATCCGGATCACCCAAAAAATGGTGTGTTGTAGCACACGAAAAATCGTCGAAATGGGGGTATGCGCGCTTCGGGCTATTTTAACCTTCAAAATGGGTCGGAATGGCCGTCAGGGCCAACCGGATGCATAGCCAACGTCTTGACGGACGTCCATAAAAACTTTTGGCACTTTTGACGTCGGGATCCGGATCACCCAAAAAATGGTGTGCTATAGCACACGAAAAATCGTCGAAATAGGGGTATGCGCGCTTCGGGGCTATTTTGAACTTCAAAATGGGTTGGAATGGCCGTCAGGGGGAACCGGATGCATAGCCAACGTCTTGACGGACGTCCACAAAATTTTTTGGTACTTTTGACGTCGGGATCCGGATCACCCACGAAAAATCGTCAAAATGGGGGTATGCGCGCTTCGGGGCTATTTTGACCTTCAAAGTGGGTCGGAATGGCCGTCAGGGCCAACCAGATGCATAGACAATGTCTTGACGGATGTCCACAAAAATGTTTGGCACATTTGACATCGTGATCCGGATCACCCAAAAAATGGTGTGCTATAGCACACGAAAAATCATCGAAATGGGGGTATGCGCGCTTCGGGGCTATTTTGACCTTGAAAATGGGTCGGAATGGCCGTCTGGGCCAACCGGATGCATAGCCAACGTCTTGACGGACGTCCACAAAAACTTTTGGCACTTTTGACATCGGGATTCGGATCACCCAAAAAATGGTGTGCTATAGAACACGAAAAATCGTCGAAATGGGGGTATGCGCGCTTCGGGGCTATTTTGACCTTCAAAATGGGTCGGAATGGCCGTCAGGGCCAACCGGATGCATAGCCAACGTCTTGACAGACGTCCACAAAATTTTTTGGCACTTTTGACATCGGGATCCTTATCACCCAAAAAATGGTGTGCTATAGCACACGAAAAATTTTCAAAATGGGGGTATGCGCGCTTCGGAGCTATTTTGACCTTGAAAATGGGTCAGAATGGATGTTAGGGCCAACCGAATGCATAGCCAACGTCTTGGCGGACGTCCACAAAAATTTTTGGCACTTTTGACGTTGAGATCCGGATCACCCAAAAAATGGTGTGCTATAGCACACAAAAAATCGTCAAAATGGGGGTATGCGCGCTTCGGAGCTATTTTGACCTTGAAAATGGGTCGGAATGGCCATCAGGGCCAACCGGATGCATAGCCAACGTCTTGACGGACGTCCACAAAAAATTTTTTCACTTTTGACGTCGGGATCCGGATCACCCAAAAAATGGTGTGCTATAGCACACGAAAAATTGTCGAAATGGGGGTATACGCGCTTCGGGGCTATTTTGACCTTGAAAATGGGTCGGAATGGCCGTCAGGGCCAACCGGATGCATAGCCAACATCTTGACGGACGTCCACAAAAATATTTGGCACTTTAGACGTCGGGATCCGGATCACCCAAAAAATGGTGTGCTATAGCACACGAAAAATCGTCGAAATGGGGGTATGCGCGCTCGGGGCTATTTTGACCTTCAAAATGGGTCGGAATGGCCGTCAGGGCCAACCGGATGCATAGCCAACGTCTTGACGGACGTCCACAAAAATATTTGGCACTTTTGACTTTGGGATCCGGATCACCCAAAAAATGGTGTGCTATAGCACACGAAAAATCGTCGAAATGGGGGTATGCGCGCTTCGGGGCTATTTTGACCTTGAAAATGGGTCGGAATGGCCGTGAGTGCCAACCGGATGCATAGCCAAGGTCTTGACGGACGTCTGCTTCGAAGCTATTTTTACCTTCAAAATGGGTCGGAATGGCCGTCAGGGCCAACCGGATGCATAGCAAACGTCTTGACGGACGTCCACAAAAAATTTTGGCACTTTTGACGTCGAGATCTGGATCACTCAAAAAATGGTGTGCTATAGCACACGAAAAATCGCCGAAATGGGGATATGCGCGCTTCGTGGCTATTTTGACCTTGAAAATGGGTCGGAATGGCCGTCAGGGCCAACCGGATGCATAGCCAACGTCTTGACGGACGTCCACAAAAACTTTTGGCACTTTTGACGTCGGGATCCGGATCACCCAAAAAATGGTGTGCTATAGCACACGAAAAAT
>JABWTJ010001083.1:118473-129900 GCA_016801875.1 Solanum sitiens
TTTTTGTGGACGTCCGTCAAGACGTTGGCTATGCATCCGGTTGGCCCTGACGGCCATTCCGACCCATTTTCAAGGTCAAAATAGCCCCGAAGCGCACATACCCCCATTTCGATGATTTTTCGTGTGCTATAGCACACCATTTTTTGGGTGATCCGAATCCCGACGTCAAAAGTGCCAAAATTTTTTGTGGACGTCCTTCGAGACGTTGGCTATGCATCCAATTGGCCCTGACGGCCGTTCCGACCCTTTTTGAAGGTCAAAATAGCCCCGAAGCGCGCATACCCCCATTTCGACAATTTTTCGTGTGCTATAGCACACCATTTTTTGGGTGATCCGAATCTCGACGTCAA
This sequence comes from Solanum sitiens, assembly GCA_016801875.1. NCBI lineage: Eukaryota > Viridiplantae > Streptophyta > Magnoliopsida > Solanales > Solanaceae > Solanum > Solanum sitiens. Next base: position 118,824 of record JABWTJ010001083.1, read on the forward strand.
AAGTGCCAAAAGTTTTTGTGGACGTCCATCAAGACGTTGGCTATGCATCAGGGTTGCCCTGACGGCCATTCCGACCCTTTTTGAAGGTAAAAATAGCCCCGAAGCGCGCATACCCCCATTTCGACGATTTTTCGTGTGCTATAGCACACCTTTTTTTGGGTGATCCGGATCCCGACGTCAAAAGTGCCAAAAAATTTTGTGGACGTCCGTCAAGACGTTGGCTATGCATCCGGTTGGCCCTGACGGCCATTCCGACCCATTTGAAGGTTAAAATAGCCCCGAAGCGCACATACCCCCATTTCGACGATTTTTCGTGTGCTATAGCACACCATTTTTTGGGTGATCCGAATCCCGACGTCAAACGTGCCAAAATTTTTTGTGGACGTCCTTCAAGACGTTGGCTATGCATCCGATTGGCCCTGACAGCCATTCCGACCCTTTTTGAAGGTCAAAATAGCCCCGAAGCGCGCATACCCCCATTTCGACGATTTTTCGTGTGCTATAGCACACCATTTTCTGGTTGATTCGGATCCCGACGTCAAAAGTGCCAAACGTTTTTGTGGACGTCCGTCAAGACGTTGGCTATGCATCCGGTTGGCTCTGACGGCCATTTCGACCCATTTTCAAGGTCAAAATAGCCCCAAAGCGCGCATACCCCCATTTCGACGATTTTTCGTCTGACATAGCACACCATTTTTTGGGTGATCCAGATCCCGACGTCAAAAGTGCCAAATATTTTTGTGGACGTCCGTCAAGACATTGGCTATGCATCCGGTTGGCCCTGATGGCCATTCCGACCCATTTTCAAGGTCAAAATAGCCCCGAAGCGCGCATACCCCCATTTCGACGATTTTTCGTGTGCTATAGCAGACCATTTTTTGGATGATCCGGATCCCGACGTCAAAAGTGCCAAATATTTTTGTGGACGTCCGTCAAGACGTTGGATATGCATCCGGTTGGCTCTGACGACCATTTCGACCCATTTTCAAGGTCAAAATAGCCCCGAAGCGCGCATACCCCCATTTCGATGATTTTTCGTGTGCTATAGCACACCATTTTTTGGATGATCCGGATCCCAATGTCAAAAGTGCCAAAAAATTTTGTGGACGTCCGTCAAGACGTTGGCTATGCATCCGGTTGCCCTGACGGCCATTCCGACCCATTTTGAAGGTCAAAATAGCCCCGAAGCGCGTATACCCTCATTTCGACGATTTTTCGTGTGCTATAGCACACCATTTTTTGGGTGATCCGGATCCCGACGTCAAAAGTGCCAAATATTTTTGTGGACGTCCGTCAAGACGTTGGCTATGCATCCGGTTGGCCCTGACGGCCATTCCGACCCATTTTCAAGGTCAAAATAGCCCCGAAGCGCGCATACTCCCATTTCGATGATTTTTCGTGTGCTATAGCACACCATTTTTTGGGATATCCGGATCCCGATGTCAAAAGTGCCAAAAAATTTTATGGACGTCCGTCAAGACGTTGGCTATGCATCCGGTTGGCCCTGACGGCCATTCCGACCCATTTTCAAGGTCAAAATAGCCCCGAAGCGCGCATACCCCCATTTCGATGCACCATTTTTTGGGTGATCAGGATCACGATGTCAAAAGTGCCAAAAAAATTTGTGGACGTCCGTCAAGACGTTGGCTATGCATCCGGGTTGCCCTGACGGCCATTCCGACCCATTTTCAAGGTCAAAATAGCCCCGAAGCGCGCATACCCCTATTTTGATGATTTTTCGTGTGCTATAGCACACCATTTTTTGGGTGATCCGTATCCCGATGCCAAAAGTGCCAAAATTTTTGTGGACGTCCGTCAAGACATTGGCTATGCATCCGGTTAGCCCTGATAGCCATTCCGACCCATTTTGAAGGTCAAAATAGCCCCGAAGCGCGCATACCCCCATTTCAATGATTTTTAGTGTGCTATAGCACACTATTTTTTGGGTGATCCGGATCCCGACGTCAAAAGTGCCAAATATTTTTGTGGACGTTCGTCAAGACATTGGCTATGCATCCGGTTGGCCCTGACGGCCATTCCGACCCATTTTGAAGGTCAAAATAGCCCCGAAGCGTTCATACCCCCATTTCGACGAATTTTCGTGTGCTATAGCACACCATTTTTTGGGTGATCTGGATCCCGACGTCAAAAGTGCCAAAATTTTTGTGGACGGCCGTCAAGACGTTGGCTATGCATCCGGTTGGCCCTGACGTCCATTCCGACCCATTTTGAAGGTCAAAATAGCCTCGAAGCTCGCATACCCCCATTTCAACGATTTTTCGTGTGCCATAGCACACCAATTTTTGGGTGATCCGAATCTCGACGTAAAAAGTGCCAAATCTTTTTGTGGACGTCCGTCAAGACGTTGGCTATGCATCCGGTTGGCCCTGACGGCCATTCCGACCCATTTTCAAGGTCAAATAGCCCCGAAGCGCACATACCCCCATTTCGACGATTTTTCGTGAGCTATAGCACACCATTTTTTGGGTGATCCTGATCCCGATGTTAAAAGTGCCAAAAATTTTTGTGGAAGTCTGTCAAGACGTTGGCTATGCATCCAGTTGGCCTTGACGGCCATTCTGACCCATTTTGAAGGTCAAAATAGCCCCAAAGCGCGCATACCCCCATTTCGACGATTTTTCGTGTGCCATTTTTTGGGTGATCCGGATCCCGACGTCAAAAGTGCATAAATATTTTGTGGACGTCCATCAAGACGTTGGCTATGCATCCGGTTGGCCCTGACGGCCATTTCGACCCATTTTCAAGGTCAAAATAGCCCAAAGCACGCATACCCCCAATTCGACAATTTTCGTGTGCTATAGCACACTATTTTTTGGGTGATCCGGATCCCGACGTCAAAAGTGCCAAACTTTTTTGTGGACGTCCGTCAAGACATTGGCTATGCATCCGGTTGGCCCTGACGGCCATTCCGATCCATTTTGAAGGTCAAAATAGCCCCGAAGCGCGCATACCCCCATTTCGATGATTTTTTGTGTGCTATAGCATACCATTTTTTGGGTGATCCGGATCCCGACGTCAAAAGTGCCAAAGAATTTTGTGGACGTCTGTCAAGACATTGGCTATGCATCCGGTTGGCCCTGACGGCCATTCCGACCCATTTTGAAGGCCAAAATAGCCCCGAAGCGCGTATACCCCCATTTCGATGATTTTTCGTGTGCTATAGCACACCATGTTTTGGGTGATCCGGATCCCGACGTCAAAAGTGCCAAATCTTTTTGTGGACGTCCGTCAAGACGTTGGATATGCATCCGGTTGGCCCTGACGGCCATTCCGACCCATATTGAAGGTCAAAATAGCCCCGAAGCGCGCATACCCCCATTTCGACAATTTTTCGTGTGCTATAGCACACCATTTTTTGGGTGATCCGGATCCCAACGTAAAAAGTGCCAAATATTTTTGTGGACATCCAACAAGACGTTGGCTATGCATCTGGTTGGCCCTGACGGCCATTCTGACCCATTTTCAAGGTCAAAATAGCCCCGAAGCGCGAATACCCCCATTTCGATGATTTTTCGTGTGCTATAGCACACCATTTTTTGGGTAATCCGGATCCCGACGTCAAAAGTGCCAAATGTTTTTGTGGACGTCCGTCAAGACGTTGGCTATGCATCCGGTTGGCCCTGACGGCCATTCCGACCCATTTTCAAGGTCAAAATAGCCCCGAAGCGCGCATACTCCCATTTCGACGATTTTTCGTGTGCTATAGCACACCATTTTTTGGGATATCCAGATCCCGACGTCAAAAGTGCCAAAAAGTTTTGTGGACGTCCGTCAAGACGTTGGCTATTCATCCGGTTGGCCCTGACAGCCATTCCGACCCATTTTCAAGGTCAAAATAGCCCCGAAGCGCGCATACGCCCATTTTGATGATTTTTCGTGTGCTATAGCACACCATTTTTTGGGTGATCCGTATCCCGACGTCAAAAGTGCCAAATGTTTTTGTGGACGTCCGTCAAGACGTTGGCTATGCATCCGGGTTGCCCTCACGGCCATTCCGACCAATTTTAAAGGTCAAAATAGCCCCGCGTGTGCTATAGCATACCATTTTTTGGGTGATCCGGATCCCGACGTCAAAAGTGCCAAAATTTTTGTGGACGTCCGTCAAGACATTGGCTATGCATCCGGTTGACCCTGACGGCCATTCCGACCCATTTTGAAGGTCAAAATAGCCCTGAAGCGCGCATACTCCCATTTCGACGATTTTTCGTGTGCTAAAGCACACTATTTTTTGGGATATCCGGGTCCCGACGTCAAAAGTGCGAAAAAATTTTGTGGAGTGTCCATCAAGATGTTGGCTATGCATCCGGTTGGCCCTGACGGCCATTCCGACCCATTTTCAAGGTCAAAATAGCCCCGAAGCGCGCATACCCCCATTTCGATGATTTTTCGTGTGCTATAGCACACCATTTTTTGGGTGATCCGGATCCCGACATCAAAAGTGCCAAATCTTTTTGTGGACGTCCGTCAAGACGTTGGCTATGCATTCGGGTTGGACCTGACGGCCATTCCGACCCATTTTGAAGGTCAAAATAGCCGCGAAGCGCGCATACCCCCATTTCGACGATTTTTCGTGTGCTATAGCACACCATTTTTTGGGTGATCCGGATCCCGATGTAAAAAGTGCCAAAATTTTTGTGGACGTCCGTCAAGACGTTGGCTCTGCATCCGGTTGGCCCTGACGGCCATTCCGACCCATTTTGAAGGTCAAAATAGCCCCGAAGCGCGCATACCCCTATTTCGATGATTTTTCCATTTTTTGGGTAATCCGGATACCGACGTCAAAAGTGCCAAATATTTTTGTGGACGTCCGTCAAGACGTTGGCTATGCATCCGGTTGGCCCTGACGGCCATTTCAACCCATTTTCAAGGTCAAAATAGCCCCGAAGCGCGCATACTCCCATTTCGACATTTTTTCGTGTGCTATAACACACCATTTTTTGGGATATCCGGATCCCGACGTCAAAAGTGCCAAATATTTTTGTGGACGTCCGTCTAGACGTTGGCTATGCATACGGTTGGCCCTGACGGCCATTCCGACCCATTTTCAAGGTCAAAATAGCCCCAAAGCGCGCATACCCCCATTTCGACGATTTTTTGTGTGCTATAGCACACCATTTTTTGGGTGATCCGTATCCCGACGTCAAAAGTGCCAAATGTTTTTGTGGACGTCCGTCAAGACGTTGGCTATGCATCTGGGTTGCCCTCACGGCCATTCCGACCAATTTTAAAGGTCAAAATAGCCCCGCGTGTGCTATAGCACACCATTTTTTGGGTGATCCGGATCCCGACGTCAAAAGTGCCGAAATTTTTGTGGACGTCCGTCAAGACACTGGCTATGCATCTGGTTGACCCTGACGGCCATTCCGACCCATTTTGAAGGTCAAAATAGCCCCGAAGCGCGCATACTCCCATTTCGACGATTTTTCGTGTGCTATAGCACACTATTTTTTGGGATATCCGGGTCCCGACGTCAAAAGTGCGAAAAAATTTTGTGGAGTGTCCGTCAAGACGTTGGCTATGCATCCGGTTGGCCCTGACGGCCATTCCGACCCATTTTCAAGGTCAAAATAGCCCCAAAGCGCGCATACCCCCATTTCGATGATTTTTCGTGTGCTATAGCACACCATTTTTTGGGTGATCCGGATGCCGACGTCAAAAGTGCCAAATCTTTTTGTGGACGTCCGTCAAGACGTTGGCTATGCATTCGGGTTGGACCTGACGGCCATTCCGACCCATTTTGAAGGTCAAAATAGCCCCGAAGTGCGCATACCCCCATTTCGACGATTTTTCGTGTGCTATAGCACACCATTTTTTGGGTGATCCGGATCCCGATGTAAAAAGTGCCAAAATTTTTGTGGACGTCCGTCAAGACGTTGGCTCTGCATTCGGTTGGCCTTGACGGCCATTCCGACCCATTTTGAAGGTCAAATAGCCCCGAAGCACGCATACCCCCATTTCGATAATTTTTAGTGTGCTATAGCACACCATTTTTTGGGTGATCCGGATACCGACATCAAAAGTGCCAAATATTTTTGTGGACGTCCGTCAAGACGTTGGCTATGCATCCGGTTGGCCCTGACGGCCATTCTGACCCATTTTCAAGGTCAAAATAGCCCCGAAGCGCGCATACTCCCATTTCGACATTTTTTCGTGTGCTATAACACACCATTTTTTGGGATATCCGGATCCCGACGTCAAAAGTGCCAAATATTTTTGTGGACGTCCGTCAAGACGTTGGCTATGCATCCGGTTGGCCCTGACGGCCATTCCGACCCATTTTCAAGGTCAAAATAGCCCCGAAGCGCGCATACCCCCATTTTGATAATTTTTTGTGTGCTATAGCACACCATTTTTTGGGTGATCCGGATCCCGACGTCAAAAGTTCCAAAAATTTTTGTGGACGTCCGTCAAGACGTTAGCTATGCATCCGGGTTGCCCTGACGGCCATTCTGACCCATTTTCAAGGTCAAAATTGCCCCGAAGCGCGCATACCCCCATTTTGACGATTTTTCGTGTGCTATAGCACACCATTTTTTGGGTGATCCGGATCCCAACGTCAAAAGGGCTAAAATATTTTGTGGACGTCCGTCAAGACATTGGCTATGCATCCGATTGGCCCTGACGGCCATTCCGACTCATTTTTAAGGTCAAAATAGCCCCGAAGCGCGCATATCCCCATTTCGATGATTTTTAGTGTGTTATAGCACACCATTTTTTGGGTGATTCGGATCCCGACGTCAAAAGTGCCAAATTTTTTTGTGGACGTCCGTCAAGACGTTGGCTATGCATCCGGTTGGCCCTGACGGCCATTCCGACCCATTTTGAAGGTCAAAATAGCCCCGAAGCGTGCATACCCCCATTTTAACTATTTTTCGTGTGCTATAGCACACCATTTTTTGGGTGATCCGGATCCCGACGTAAAAAGTGCCAAATATTTTTGTGGACGTCCGTCAAGACGTTGGCTATGCATCCGGTTGGCCCTGACGTCCATTCCGACCCATTTTTAAGGTCAAAATAGCCCCGAAGCGGCATACCCCCCATTTCGATGATTTTTCGTGTACTATAGCACACCATTTTTTGGGTGATCCAGATCCCGACGTCAAAAGTGCCAAAAATTTTTGTGGACGTCCGTCAAGACGTTGGCTATGCATCCGGTTGACCCTGACAGCCATTCCGACCCATTTTCAAGGTCAAAATAGCCCCGAAGCGCGCATACCCCCATTTTGACGATTTTTCGTGTGCTATAGCACACCATTTTTTGGGTGATCCGGATCCCGACGTCAAAAGTGCCAAAAATTTTTGTGGACATCCATCAAGACGTTGGCTATGCATCCGGTTGGCCCTGACGGCCATTCTGACCCATTTTGAAGGTCAAAATAGCCCCGAAGCGTGTATACCCCCATTTTAACATTTTTTCGTGAGCTATAGCACACCATTTTTTGGGTGATCCGAATCCCAACATCAAAAGTGCCAAAAAATTTTGTGGACGTCCGTCAAGATGTTGGCTATGCATCCGGTTGGCCCTGCGGCCATTCCGACCCATTTTGAAGGTCAAAATAGCCCCGAAGCATGCATACCCCCATTTCGACGAATTGTCGTGTGCTATAGCACACCAATTTTTGGGTGATCCAGAATCCGACGTCAAAAGTGCCAAAAATTTTTGTGGACGTCCGTCAAGACGTTGGCTATGCATCCGGTTGGCCCTGACGGCCATTCCGACCCATTTTGAAGGTCAAAATAGCCTCGAAGCGTGCATACCCCCATTTCAACGATTTTTCGTGTGCTATAGCACACCATTTTTTGGGTGATCCGAATCCCGACGTCAAAAGTGCCAAATATTTTTGTGGACGTCCATCAAGATGTTGGCTATGCATCTGGTTGTCCCTGACGGCGATTACGACCCATTTTCAAGGTCAAAATAGCCCCGAAGCGCGCATACCCCCATTTCGACGATTTTTCGTGTGCTATAGCACACCATTTTTTGGGTGATCCGGATCCCGACGTCAAAAGTGCCAAATGTTTTTGTGGACGTCTGTCAAGACGTTGGCTATGCATCCGGTTGGCCCTGACGGCCATTTCGACCCATTTTCAAGGTCAAAATAGCCCCGAAGCGCGCATACCCCCATTTCGACGATTTTTCGTGTGCTATAGCACACCATTTTTTGGGTGATCCGTGTAACATTTTGAAATACCGAGGTCATGTGATAAGACTTAAATGGTCTCCTTAGGATCTAAACTAGTGTTCCTAGCCAATTAGGCATATTTAGAGTCTTTGAAGTGGTGTTGGAACCGAAACTCTTAAACGTCCGGCAAATTGGTTCATAAGAGGGCTAGAGTGTCCTTTTGATATAACCAAGTTAAAAAGTCGGAATTTGGTAAACAGTTGTAACCATAGGTGTAAAATGTTGTGTGGGATGGTATCATGCTGGAAAAGTCAGGGGACGACTCCCCAAGGACCAAACAAGGACCCTCAAGGAGGACCCTTAAAGCAGCAGGGCATGACGGACCCCATGATGGGGCATCACAGGCGCGACGGGGCATCGAGGCCTCCGTCGTGCCAGCCTTAGCGCTTGGACTTTTCCTCCGCCTGCACAAGTCTCTGACAAGCGTGACGGATGTGCAGGACGGAGGGAAGCCAGTCCGTCACGGCCACGACGGTCCGTCGTCGTGGAACCGTCATGCGCTTGGGGAGAAAGCCTCCGCCTGCACAAGTCTCTGACCAACGTGATGAATGTGCAGGACGGAGGGATGTCAGTCCGTCACGCCTATGACGGACTGTCGTCAGGGATCCGTCGTGGAAGGTCTGTGGCAGTTTCGGAAAAGTTAGTTTTAGTTAGTTAATTAATTAAGTGACTTAGGGGTAATTAGGGGTTTAAGAGAGACTAATTAAGTGACTTAAGACCCTACTATAAATACCCCAACCCTTATTAGCCTAATCATTCTCTCAAAAACAAAACTCTCTTCCTTCTCTCTACTTTCTCTCTCTATTGGAAGACTCCATTGGAGATCAACTTGGGGAGATCATTGGGGGCTGGATTAGCACGAAATTCACCATCAAAACGTCATCAAACCTTAAGGTATGGGATCTAATTCACCTTTGAGATTCTTTCCTCAAAGGGTTCCTTCAAAGCTTTTTCCAAAAAGTTGAGTTTCTTATGGGTTTCATCCAAATCCGAATTTGATCATGTGAATTGAGTTAATTATGTATTCTTTGGGTTAGAATGAATAGATTATCATGAATTGTAACTTGATTATGGTTAATTGATGTAGTTTGATCTAGATTGTGGGTAATGACCCCTAACCCTTAACCCTAAATGTAGAATTGATATGGATTAGGTTGAGTTTGATAGAATTGATCTCCTAATTAGTTAAATGGTCTTTAATGATTGTTATTGCATTGATTATGGGTCTATTATGATGAATTGAAGTTCTTCACACCTATGTTCTTGAATATTGAATCTTAGTCAAGAAGATACCCTTGAGATCATGTTACTAAGCTTTGATGTAGTATTGCTTCATAGTATAGAGCTTCTTCTTGATTATTTCTTGTGAATTATTATTGGATTACATTGACGTGATGATCTAAGATTGGTTGATCTATGGGTTAATGGTATGGTCCTTTATTGATGGATTATGGAGGAATATGGGTAAGTCTTGATGATCCTAGCCTTTACTTCAAATTATGGTTAATTGTCATCAAGTGATAATGTTATGTTGAAGTATGCTTTGATTGATGTGATAAGTTGATATGATACATGAATTGATATGCTTAGGTTGGTTGTGAGGATTGCTAGGTGTAATGTGATATAGGGAAGTTGTACGATGTGCCCTATTATGATGAGATGTACAAGGGTTGACTTCACCTATTTGAATTGTTAATGAAAGGACTAATTCTCATACAATTCATATTGAGCTATAATGATGATATACAAGGGATTGACCCTTCTATCTAATTAAATTGAGAAGATTAATAAAGATTAAAGGCTTCTCTAAAAATGGGGACTTAGCTTAGCACCGAGCGAACTTGACATTGAGAGGTGTTGACATCCCTTAGAGGAATATTCACCATTTGTTCTTTATAGAGTGTTGACTTCCCTTAGAGGAATACTCACCTATAGATCTACATGAAGTGTTGACTTTCCTTGAGAAATATTCACTCATGAATTCTCATGAGGTGAGGCCCCATTACTGAATGGTATATAGAGGGAATACCTAGCTCTTAGTTCTTGAACTATGTTGCCACCATAGGATACTAGCTAGTGGATCCACCTCGATAGCTATGTTTACGTTAGGTTCTACTTTGGCCGGTAGACCACCTTCTATCGGTGTAAGGTTTCACGACACCGGATTCCGCATTCGATTATGTGGTCTATGTCGGTTAAGGCAAATGTTCCCTAAACTAAAATGAATGAATAAGGTATAGGCTAATCAAAGTAACTTGAGAGGTTGGCTATAGTTTAGGTAGGGGTATGGGACTCTACCTACGCCTTGCACTAGTTTTCCTTGATAGGAACTTTGAGAGGTCAATATTATGCATGTAAAGCGATGGTATGATGTAAATGGTTTGTATGTGAGCAACATGCTTATGAATATAATGTTGTTGTCTTTGCTCAAAGAAGGATGTATCATGACATGAAGAGTATGTTGGTAAGTAAATTGCTAATTGTATTCTTTGTAGGTTACTTGATTGAGTAGGAGATATGGTAATTTTACTTGATCATTGCACTTGTGACTTATTGAAGGTTATCATTAGTATGCTTTGCTTTGCTATGGTTTAATTGCATATGTAGTCTATTATGTTTTCATAAATGTCCCTTTCTAAATATATTTGATTGGTAATTGTATATGAGATTCCATACTTAGTACATGTGGAGTACTAATCCCTTTTCTTTCCCTTTTCCCAAACATTTTAGGTTCGGGTCGTTGAGCTTGATCCAAATTGCTAGGAAGGAAGACTTGGGTATTTTGCCATCCAAGTGGTAGGTCCTCACTCTCTCGAGGACGTGGCCGATATCTCTCTTTATGATGTGTAGTTACTATGATTCTATGTTGACTC
>JABWTJ010001084.1:0-111254 GCA_016801875.1 Solanum sitiens
TTTATAACAGGAATAATTAATGAAAAAAGATACAGGATATTAATAAATACAGGACAAGAAGATAATTACATAATTAGAGAATTAGTTTTAGATACAGAAATTATAAAAACAGGACATGTATGCCCTGGATTACCTAGTCAAATTGTAACTATAAATGAAGAAATAGTAGAAAAAGAAATAATTATAGGAGGAATATCATTATTAATACCATTTAAAATTTACCACGGAAATCAAAATATTACTTTAGGAATAAAATGGTTAGATCAATTTAAACCATATAAAATAGAAGATGAACAACTAATCATAACCTGTCAAAATAAGAAAATAATTATAGAAAGAACAAAATGAGTAATGAAGATATATATACTTGCAAAAATTATTGTAGAAGGATATCACAACAGATATTATACACCTATGATAGATACAGGAGCAGAGACAAATATATGTAAATATAATTGTTTACCAGAAAATAAATGGGAAAAATTAAAAACACCTATGGTTGTAACAGGATTCAACAATGAAAGTAGTATGATTACATATAAAGCAAAAAATATAAAAATACAAATATGGGATAAAATCTTAATAATAGAAGAAATGTATAATTTTGAATTTACAACAAAACATATGTTATTAGGAATGCCATTTTTAGATAGACTATATCCTCATATTATAACTAAAACTCATTGGTGGTTTACTACACCATGTGGATATAAAATAGGAGCAAAAAGAGTAAATAATAAACAAAGAAAACCAAAAGAATGGATAAAAGGAAGTGAAAAAATAAATCAAGAAATGGAAAACATAAATAGCAAACAAATAAACCAACTAGAAATTATCATATTTACAATAGATAAGGTTAAAATAATAAATGAACAATTAGAACTATTATATAGCGAAAATCCATTAGAAAGATGGGAAAAGCATAAGATAAAAGTAAAAATTGAATTAATAGATGAAAATAGTATAATAATGCAAAAACCATTAAAATATAATTTTGATGATTTAAATGAATTTAAAATGCATATAGATGAACTATTAAAGAATAATTACATACAAGAGAGTAATAGTAAACATACAAGTCCAGCATTTATAGTAAATAAACATAGTGAACAAAAAAGAGGTAAAAGTAGAATGGTTATAGATTATCGTAATGTAAATGCTAAAACTAAAACTTATAATTATCCAATACCCAATAAGATATTAAAAATAAGACAGATACAAGGATATAACTATTTTAGTAAATTTGATTGTAAATCAGGATTTTATCATTTAAAACTAGAAGAAGAATCTAAACAACTAACAACATTCACATTACCACAAGGTTTCTATGAATGGAATGTTTTACCATTTGGATATAAAAATGCACCAGGTAGATATCAACATTTTATGGATAACTATTTTAATCAATTAGAAAATTGCATAGTTTATATAGATGATATATTATTATTCTCTAGAACACAAGATGAACATATTAGGTTATTAGAAAAATTTATACATATAATTAAACAATCAGGTATAAGTTTAAGTAAAAAGAAAGCAAAAATTATGAAATCACAGATAGAATTTTTAGGAATACAAATAGATAAAAATGGTATAAAAATGCAAACACATATAGTACAAAAAATAATTAATCTTGATGAAGATATAGATACAAAAAAAAAACTACAATCCTTTTTAGGATTAGTAAACCAAGTAAGAGAATATATACCAAATTTAGCAGAATACTTAAAACCACTACATCGAAAACTTAAAAAAGATGTTGAATATCATTTTGATAATAAAGATAAAGAACATATAAGAAATATTAAGAATTTATGTAAAAAATTACCAAAACTTTATTTTCCTGATGAAAATAAAATATTTATTTATATAGTTGAAACAGATTCAAGTAATCATAGTTATGGAGGAGTTTTAAAATATAAATATTAAAATGAAAAAATAGAACATCACTGTAGATATTATTCAGGATCTTATACAGAAGCACAAATAAAATGGGAAATAAATAGAAAAGAATTATTAGCATTATATTAAAGTTTATTAGCATTTGAACCATATATTGTTTATAATAAATTTATTGTAAGAACTGATAACACACAAGTAAAATGGTGGATAACTAGAAAGATAGATGATTCAGTTACGACAAAAGAAATAAGGAGATTAGTATTAAATATATTAAATTTTACATTTACAATTGAGATAATTAAGACTGATAAGAATATTATTGCAGACTATCTCTCAAGAAAAAGATACAATGAAGGAAATATTAGCTATGATGACAAATCTTTGTCAAAAGATGGAGAAAATAGAAACAGAAGTACAAGTACTAAAAGAAACAGTTAATAGTCAGCAGCATGACTTGAAATATGCGGAGCTAAGTCAGCAGCATGACTTGAAACATGCGGAGCTAGAAGGTGACGTTGGGAAACACCTTAAAACCCATAACAAAACAATGTATACAGCTGCAGGCAGTACATCTATTGCAGGATCATCTAAAAAAAAGGAGGAAGCTCAGGTAAAATATACAAATGTAAACCTGAACAAACTATTTTCTAAACCATATACTCCTCAAAATACCCAAAAAGAAATACTTATACCTCCACAGATAAACACGTATAAAGCTAGCCTAGATTCACAAAAACAGATATACAACCACATTACTAGAACATATATTGAAAATATATACAAAATACAAACTTTTCTAAACCAAAATCCCAGAGCAAAAAATCCAAAAAATACAAATGAAGACTATATAACCCAATATTTACAAGGCTATAATAAGCTAATAGCACAACCCGGAACAAATCCAAATTTAGTAGCAACTTGTTACAACTACGGATTATTAAATACTGTATATACAACAACAGGAGAAGAAATATCTAAAATACCAGAATTATATAAAGCATTTTTACAATATAAAAGAATAACTAAAGGAACTTTATTTTATATAAAGTTCTATTCAGCTACAGCAGAGATACTATATGATGAGATCAAGCCTATGATACAAGCTATAAAGATTGGTTTAACAAGGGAAATGATAATCCCTGAAAAGATAGACATACAAGAAGAAATACAAAAGGTAGATATTCCAGATTTTTATGCAAACAAGAGAATTATTGGGATAGCTACTATACTAAACGAGATAGCAAACAATTATTTGAATGAAAATGCAATTTGGAGCTACTACAATAGAGAACAAACAATAATATACTTCAACTGCAGAGAAATCAGAGCAGCAGATATGGAAGATTTAAGACAATGGATATTAAGTCTACTGAGACCAGAACAAACACCTACAACATGAGCAATTAGGAAAAAATTTATTTCTCCTAATCTAATGACAAGATATTGTAAACTAATACAACAAAAATATCCTGACCATTTATGCTCAAAATGTGAAGGAGAAGATAATTATGTTCTAGAAGTTCAATTAGAATAGAAAAAGCTGGAAGAAAGAAAAAGACAAAGAAGAAAGAGATATTGCAAGAAGATAACGCTACAAGGAGATAAGATCACAAAGGTGGCAGACATAAAAAAGATAAAAAGATAGGAATCTTTGAAAAATTTGCAAAGGAAGAGATAAGATTAGATATTACTTTATTAAAGTTGTTTGTCCGTTATGTAAAGAGATAGATTAGAAATTATTTTATTAAAGTAGTTTGTTTTATAGTATTGGCCAAATAATATAACGCCATATGTATTACTTTATTAAAGTAGTTTGTTTTATAGTATTGGCCAAATAATATAAGGCCATATGTAAAGTTATTGTCGGTCATTATTATAGGCCAATCTTGTAAAATTTTAGTATAAATAGAGGGCTTCTCCCTCAAGTAAAAAACAGACCTCTTCCAAGAAATTTCTCTCTCCATTTTTTTTAAATTTCGCTTCCAACCCCCGACAATAACTTTACATATGGCCTTATATTATTTGGCCAATACTATAAAACAAACTACTTTAATAAAATAATTTCTAATCTATCTCTTTACATAACGGACAAACAACTTTAATAAAGTAATATCTAATCTTATCTCTTCCTTTGCAAATTTTTCAAAGATTCCTATCTTTTTATCTTTTTTATGTCTGCCACCTTTGTGATCTTATCTCCTTGTAGCGTTATCTTCTTCCAATATCTCTTTCTTCTTTGTTTTTTTCTTTCTTCCAGCTTCTTCTATTCTAATTGAACTTCTGGAACATAATTATCTTCTCCTTCACATTTTGAGCATAAATGGTCAGGATATTTTTGTCCTATTAGTTTACAATATCTTGTCATTAGATTAGGAGAAATAAAATTTTTCCTAATTACTCTTGTTGTAGGTGTTTGTTCTGGTCTCAGTAGACTTAATATCCATTGTCTTAAATCTTCCATATCTGCTGCTCTGATTTCTCTGCAGTTGGAGTATATTATTGTTTGTTCTCTATTGTAGTAGCTCCAAATTGCATTTTCATTCAAATAATTGTTTGCTATCTCGTTTAGTATAGTAGCTATCCCAATAATTCTCTTGTTTGCATAAAAATCTGGAATATCTACCTTTTGTATTTCTTCTTGTGTGTCTATCTTTTCAGGGATTATCATTGCCCTTGTTAAACCAATCTTTATAGCTTGTATCATAGGCTTGATCTCATCATATAGTATCTCTGCTGTAGCTGAATAGAACTTTATATAAAATAAAGTTCCTTTAGTTATTCTTTTATATTGTAAAAATGCTTTATATAATTCTGGTATTTTAGATATTTCTTCTCCTGTTGTTGTATATACAGTATTTAATAATCCGTAGTTGTAACAAGTTGTTACTAAATTTGGATTTATTCTGGGTTGTGCTATTAGCTTATTATAGCCTTGTAAATATTGGGTTATATAGTCTTCATTTGTATTTTTTGGATTTTTTGCTCTGGGATTTTGGTTTAGAAAAGTTTGTATTTTGTATATATTTTCAATATATGTTCTAGTAATGTGGTTGTATATCTGTTTTTGTGAATCTAGGCTAGCTTTATACGTGTTTATCTGTGGAGGTATAAGTATTTCTTTTTGGGTATTTTGAAGAGTATATGGTTTCGAAAATATTTTGTTCAGGTTTACATTTGTATATTTTACCTGAGCTTCCTCCTTTTTTTTAGATGATCCTGCAATAGATGTACTACCTGCAGCTGTATACATTGTTTTGTTATGGGTTTTAAGGTGTTTCCCAACGTCACCTTCTAGCTCCGCATGTTTCAAGTCATGTTGCTGACTTAGCTCCGCATATTTCAAGTCATGCTGATTATTAACTGTTTCTTTTAGTACTTGTACTTCTGTTTCTATTTTCTCCATCTTTTGACAAAGATTTGTCATCATGGCTAATATTTCCTTCATTGTATCTTTTTCTTGAGAGATAGTCTGCAATAATAATATTAGCAGTCTTAATTATCTCAATTGTAAATGTAAAATTTAATATATTTAATACTAATCTCCTTATTTCTTTTGTTGTAACTGAATCATCTATCTTTCTAGTTATCCACCATTTTACTTGTGTGTTATCTGTTCTTACAATAAATTTATTATAAACAATATATGGTTCAAATGCTAATAAACATTTATATAATTCTAATAATTCTTTTCTATTTATTTCCCATTTTATTTGTGCTTCTGTATATGATCCTGAATAATATCTACAGTGATGTTCTATTTTTTCATTTTAATATTTATATTTTAAAACTCCTCCATAACTATGATTACTTGAATCTGTTTCAACTATATAAATAAATTTTTTATTTTCATTAGGAAAATATAGTTTTGGTAGTTTTTTACATAAATTCTTAATACTTTTTATATGTTCTTTATCTTTATTATTAAAATGATATTCAACATCTTTTTTAAGTTTTCTATGTAGTGGTTTTAAATATTCTGCTAATTTTGGTATGTACTATCGTACTTGGTTTACTAATCCTAAAAAGGATTGTAATTTCTTTTTTGTATCTATATCTTCATCTAAATTGATTATCTTTTGTACTATATGTGTTTGCATTTTTATACCATTTTTATCTATTTGTATTCCTAAAAATTCTATCTGTGATTTCATAATTTTTGCTTTCTTTTTACTTAAACTTATACCTGATTGTTTAATTATATGTATAAATTTTTCTAATAACCTAATATGTTCATCTTGTGTTCTAGAGAATAATAATATATCATCTATATAAGCTATGCAATTTTCTAATTGATTAAAATAGTTATCCATAAAATGTTGATATCTACCTGGTGCATTTTTATATCCAAATGGTAAAACATTCCATTCATAGAAACCTTGTGGTACTGTGAATGTTGTTAGTTGTTTAGATTTTTCTTCTAGTTTTAAATGATAAAATCCTGATTTACAATCAAATTTACTAAAATAGTTATATCCTTGTATCTGTCTTATTTTTAATATCTTATTGGGTATTGGATAATTATAAGTTTTAGTTTTAGCATTTAGATTACGATAATCTATAACCATTCTACTTTTACCTCTTTTTTGTTCACTATGTTTATTTACTATAAATGCTGGACTTGTATGTTTACTATTACTCTCTTGTATGTAATTATTCTTTAATAGTTCATCTATATGCATTTTAAATTCATTTAAATCATCAAAATTATATTTTAATGGTTTTTGCATTATTATACTATTTTCATCTATTAATTCAATTTTTACTTTTGTCTTATGCTTTTCCCATCTTTCTAATGGATTTTCGCTATATAATAGTTCTAATTGTTCATTTATTATTTTAACCTTATCTATTGTAAATATGATAATTTCTAGTTGGTTTATTTGTTTGCTATTTATGTTTTCCATTTCTTGATTTATTTTTTCACTTCCTTTTATCCATTCTTTTGGTTTTCTTTGTTTATTATTTACTCTTTTTGCTCCTATTTTATATCCACATGGTGTAGTAAACCACCAATGAGTTTTAGTTATAATATAAGGATATAGTCTATCTAAAAATGGCATTCCTAATAACATATGTTTTGTTGTAAATTCAAAATTATACATTTCTTCTATTATTAAGATTTTATCCCATATTTGTATTTTTATATTTTTTGCTTTATATGTAATCATACTACTTTCATTGTTGAATCCTGTTACTACCATAGGTGTTTTTAATTTTTCCCATGTATCTTCTGGTAAACAATTATATTTACATATATTTGTCTCTGCTCCTGTATCTATCATAGGTGTACAATATCTGTTGTGATATCCTACTACAATAATTTTTGCAAGTATATATATCTTCATTACTCATTTTGTTCTTTTTATAATTATTTTCTTAATTTGACAGGTTATGAGTTCATCTTCTATTTTATATGGTTTAAATTGATCTAACCATTTTATTCCTAAAGTAATATTTTGATTTCCGTGGGAATTTTAAATGGTATTAATAATGATATTCCTCCTATAATTATTTCTTTTTCTACTATTTCTTCATTTATAGTTACAATTTGACTAGGTAATCCAGGGCATATATGTCCTGTTTTTATAATTTCTGTATCTAAAACTAATTCTCTAATTATGTAATTATCTTCTTGTCCTGTATTTATTAATATCCTGTATCTTTTTTCATTAATTATTCCAGTTATAAAATAATGATTTGGTGTTTCTTCTTCTGTATTTAATATTTTAGGAATTTCATATTTTTTCTTTTGGATGTACTGGCTCTTGATGAAGTAGTTCTATTTAATATACTTGATATGCTTGAAGTGCTTATTCTTTCTTTTACTATTTCTAAATCTTCTTCCATGTCAATTTCTTTATAACTATAATCATTATTATCTATTATTGTAATTACTTGGTCAAAAGGGTTTTCTATTTTTATTCTATCAATTTTATTTTTTGCCACTACTTTATGTTTGTTTGTTAATATATATAGGTTTTTAAATCTTGCTGTAAATATTTTACTTCCTGGTGCTAATTCTATTCCTGATAATTTCTAATATAATACTAATTATTTATCTATGTTTCTATCTGTTAGTGCTATTGAGTAATTTGCACTTATTATAAATTTAAATTTTTGATATATTAAATTTCCTTTTACCGCACTAATTACACTTTTTTCTATAGGGTGTATTATTCTATCATCTGCTATATATATTTCAATAGGTGTATCTATTCCTTCTCTAAAACATGCTTTTATTAGTATTTCTGTTCCTCCTAAATGTACATATTTTATAGGTGTTTTAGCTTTTATATCTTGTATTTCTTGATTTATCATTCTTTTGTTTAATATAGGTATTTGTGCTTTTCCTTTTGTATATTTACAATCTACAGTATGTTCTTTTTGACTAACTACATAGTATTCTTCCTTTTGTCTTTTAAACCAATTTTTTAAAGTAGGTATTTCAAGTACTTTATCTACGCTTAAATCTAATTCTTTATTTTTTATTTGTTGGAAAATTGTATTATCAAATATAATTTTTTGTTCTACTGATTCTTCATTCTGATATTCTTCTTTAGATATTATTTTTATATCATTTTCAGTCATTATATTTGTTCATTTATCATTTCATTATTTAATTCCATATTTATTTCTATATCTTCGGATTCAATGTCAGATAATTCATAGATACTATCATTTTCACTTAATTCATAATCTATGTAATCTATCTGCATATATTTTTCATCATCCATAATTATTTCTGCAATTTGTTTACCTTTTAGATTTTTAGGTAATTTACAATCTCTAACTAAATGTCTTAACTTTCCACAATTGTAACACTTACAATCTGATAATTTTCTTTTTTGTCTGTATGGTCTTTTTATTTTATAATTTTTTACATAATATCTTTTTCTTGGATTTTTATATTTATATCTAGTTTTAGTTTTTCTATAATATTTATATTTTCTAGGTTTTTTAGAATATTTATCTTTACAACCAAATTGTGGTGCTATCTTGTTTTTACAACATGCTAGATTTTTTATTAATACTTTTTCCATTTTTAATTTTTCTTTTTGATTTTCACATAATTGGATAAACCATTGTTGTAAAAATTTTATTCTAGCTCCTAAAGTATCTGTTATTCCTTCATTATTCCAATCTTTAATTATATTTGTACTAAATGGTTCTGGTAATTTTGTAAAATATTGTTGTCTTATTTCTTTTGCTTCTTCTATATTATATCTTGCTTTGTAATAATATTCTTTAAATGCACATGTATATTCTTCTATGTAACACATATTACATGACATTAGTTGTCTATTTATTATTTTTTCTTTATTTTGTTCTTTTATTTCTGTAGTCATACCTCCAAATTCATTTCTTATGGCTAATTCATATTTATCTAATATATCTATATTTGTTGTTGATGTTGATCCATCTATTTTTTTATCACTCCTAAGTGTTGCTATACTTTCTGATGGTAAATTTCTATCCATAATTTTGTTGTTCCTACAAATGTTCTTTCTATATATCCTGGTATGTCTTTTACTGTTATTTTATTATCAACTAGCTGTTTAGATATATTTCCTACCCATAATAAAATTACTTTATTTATATTTGTAACACAATCTAGATCTAAAAAATTATACTGTTCAATTATTGATTTAGGTATCCATTTTTTATTTAATCTACTATTTCATATTGCGTTTGCTCTGTCTGATCTTTCATAATTTTCTGTATAATAGGTTGGTGTTGATCTTCTAAGACTACTTCTTCTAGGACTACTCCTAGGACTATTATCTGGAGTTTTAACTCTTGATGTACCTGGTTTATTTATGTCTCCTGTATTTATTTCTAATTTTTTCAGTTTATCTACTTGTTCTAGAATTTCTGTATATGTTTCACTTATATCACTTATTTCTGAATTTTGATCATTCATTGTATCTAATTCGTTTATTTCATCATTGATTTCATTTATTTCAAGATTTTCATTTTCATTTAATATTTGTTTCATTTTATTTATTTCACTAGTCAATTCAACTTCTTTTTCTTTTTCTTTTTCTATTTGTTTTTCTTTTTGTTTAGTTTCGTATAATAATTTTAACTGAGCTAATTCTTTTTCTAATTCACTTATTTTTGTATTTTTTGTTTCTTCTATCTTTTGTACTTTTTGTTTTGCTTGTGATTTTATTTTTTCAATCTCTTTGGCTTTATCTATTTCTTCATTTTCTTTTGTTATTCTTATCATAGCTGTTAAACTATCTTCTAATTTTGCTGTTTCTTTTTCTAACATTAAATATAATTTATCTCCTATTTTTTTATATCTTCTTCCCAAATTTGAGAATATTATTTTTATTATTAGTCCTTCTTGATTTTCATATGTTTTTTCGTCTACTGCAAATTCTTCTTTATTCATTATATGCATTATTATAACATATATCATGTTGTACTTTATATTCTAGGCAATTTATTTGTATTTCTAACTCAAATAGAACTTTTCTTTGTATTGATATTACTTTACTACTTACTCCTGCAAATATATTCTCTTCTAATATTTCTTTTTTAAATTCTAATTCGTATCTTTTTTCATTTATGTTATCTATCAGTTGTTGTTTATATGTTTCTCTGTCCTTATTGTTTCTTTAAATAACAGATATATTTATATTCTGTTTTAGAAATTAGATCTATCAACAAATTTTCTTTAGTAGTATCTTTTTTAGTAATTTTTAATAATTCATATTTTATATATAAATTATTTAACTTTTTCTTTATCTTTCTTATCTTTCTCTCTATATTATTTACCTTTTTCATTTTTTAAGAAAATATTTTTTCATAATATTCTTTTTTAACTAAATTTAATCTTTGTATTTCTTTAGCATTAGTTTCTATATATTCTAAATATTTTTCTTCTCTAAGATATATATATCTATTTACATTTTCAATTAATAATTTTTCTTCTAGATCTATCTTTTCTTTAGTTTCTTTCCATAATTGCAAATATCTATAATTTATCATTGATCTCTATATAATTCTAGATCATCAATTAAATATCAATATCAAAATCATCTGATATATTTATTTCTGACCAATCATAAATTAGTTCTTCAATTATTTCATATGTTACTAATTTATCATAGATTATTCTTCTTATATCAGTATCAAGATCTTTTAATATATAGAATAATAATATTATGTAATTAACATCATCATTTAATAAATAGGAAGTCATTTTATCATATTTTTGCTAAAATTTTATTCCTTCTAACCTCTTTACAGATTATACTTATTTATTATGTAATAATAATAATTTAATAATCATCTCGTCTAGTCACTACTATGGTTTTCTTCTTCAATCAGTTACCCTAACAGCGCCTCAACTCTGTGTACTCCCCTAAACGGCCTTCTCTTTGCCTACCGGTTTCCACTTTAGGATGGCATAGTCTGGGCTTACCTACTCTCAGAATATTTCCATAGCAAACCTTCTAAAGATGATTATTATAACATTATTAAAGCATAATAAATACTTATAATCAAAAAGAGATTATCAGAAATAAAGCAGTTTAGCTACTCATGAATAAAAATGAATATACCTGTTCTTGTAGATTTTCCATATCTGATTTATTTTCCATAACTAATATTTTATTTACTAGCTAGCTTTGATACCAATATAGGGGGTTGGAAGCGGAATTTAAAAAAATGGAGAGAGAAATTTCTTGAAAGAGGTCTGTTTCTTACTTGAGGGAGAAGCCCTCTATTTATACTAAAATTTTACAAGGTTGGCCTATAATAATGGCCGACAATAACTTTACATATGGCCTTATATTATTTGGCCAATACTATAAAACAAACTACTTTAATAAAGTAATACATATGGCCTTATATTATTTGGCCAATACTATAAAACAAACTACTTTAATAAAATAATTTCTAATCTATCTCTTTACATAACGGACAAACAACTTTAATAAAGTAATATCTAATCTTATCTCTTCCTTTGCAAATTTTTCAAAGATTCCTATCTTTTTATCTTTTTTATGTCTGCCACCTTTGTGATCTTATCTCCTTGTAGCGTTATCTTCTTGCAATATCTCTTTCTTCTTTGTCGTTTTCTTTCTTCCAGCTTCTTCTATTCTAATTGAACTTCTGGAACATAATTATCTTCTCCTTCACATTTTGAGCATAAATGGTCAGGATATTTTTGTCCTATTAGTTTACAATATCTTGTCATTAGATTAGGAGAAATAAATTTTTTCGTAATTGCTCTTGTTGTAGGTGTTTGTTCTGGTCTCAGTAGACTTAATATCCATTGTCTTAAATCTTCCATATCTGCTGCTCTGATTTCTCTGCAGTTGGAGTATACTATTGTTTGTTCTCTATTGTAGTAGCTCCAAATTGCATTTTCATTCAAATAATTGTTTGCTATCTCGTTTAGTATAGTAGCTATCCCAATAATTCTCTTGTTTGCATAAAAATCTGGAATATCTACCTTTTGTATTTCTTCTTGTGTGTCTATCTTTTCAGGGATTATCATTTCCCTTGTTAAACCAATCTTTATAGCTTGTATCATAGGCTTGATCTCATCATATAGTATCTCTGCTGTAGCTGAATAGAACTTTATATAAAATAAAGTTCCTTTAGTTATTCTTTTATATTGTAAAAATGCTTTATATAATTCTGGTATTTTAGATATTTCTTCTCCTGTTGTTGTATATACAGTATTTAATAATCCGTAGTTGTAACAAGTTGTTACTAAATTTGGATTTGTTCCGGGTTGTGCTATTAGCTTATTATAGCCTTGTAAATATTGGGTTATATAGTCTTCATTTGTATTTTTTGGATTTTTTGCTCTGGGATTTTGGTTTAGAAAAGTTTGTATTTTGTATATATTTTCAATATATGTTCTAGTAATGTGGTTGTATATCTGTTTTTGTGAATCTAGGCTAGCTTTATACGTGTTTATCTGTGGAGGTATAAGTATTTCTTTTTGGGTATTTTGAGGAGTATATGGTTTCAAAAATATTTTGTTCAGGTTTACATTTGTATATTTTACCTGAGCTTCCTCCTTTTTTTAAGATGATCCTGCAATAGATGTACTACCTGCAGCTGTATACATTGTTTTGTTATGGGTTTTAAGGTGTTTCCCAACGTCACCTTCTAACTCCGCATGTTTCAAGTCATGCTGGTGACTTAGCTCCGCATATTTCAAGTCATGCTGCTGACTATTAACTGTTTCTTTTAGTACTTGTACTTCTGTTTCTATTTTCTCCATCTTTTGACAAAGATTTGTCATCATGGCTAATATTTCCTTCATTGTATCTTTTTCTTGAAAGATAGTCTGCAATAATATTCTTATCAGTCTTAATTATCTCAATTGTAAATGTAAAATTTAATATATTTAATACTAATCTCCTTATTTCTTTTGTTGTAACTGAATCATCTATCTTTCTAGTTATCCACCATTTTACTTGTGTGTTATCTGTTCTTACAATAAATTTATTATAAACAATATATGGTTCAAATGCTAATAAACATTTATATAATGCTAATAATTCTTTTCTATTTATTTCCCATTTTATTTGTGCTTCTGAATAAGATCCTGAATAATATCTACAGTGATGTTCTATTTTTTCATTTTCATATTTATATTTTAAAACTCCTCCATAACTATGATTACTTGAATCTGTTTCAACTATATAAATAAATTTTTTATTTTCATCAGGAAAATATAGTTTTGGTAGTTTTTTACATAAATTCTTAATATTTTTTATACGTTCTTTATCTTTATTATTAAAATGATATTCAACATCTTTTTTAAGTTCTCTATGTAGTGGTTTTAAATATTCTGCTAATTTTGGTATGTACTCTCGTACTGTCACGACCCAAAATCACAAGTCGTGATGGCACCTATGCTCCCAACCCATAGGTAAGCCAACCCAACACTTTTACCGATTTAAATTTAATATTTTAAGTAGAATAAGTTAGAACATAATATTCAATCTCTAAGTCATTTACAAGTATGAAATGCGGAAACCTAAATTACTACCCCAAGATTTAGTGTCATAAATACAAGAGCTTCTAAAATAGAATACAAGTCCAAACTAACATGAAAATCTAAACATAAGAAATATACTATCAGAATACCAAAATAAACTAATAAATAGGGGTAGATTGAAGGTGTGGGCCGCAGAACATCCCAAGCAGCGCACCACAACTCCAAGATAATCCAAACTCATATCCAAAGCTCCAAGAATGTGTCCGAAATTGAAATCCAATCTGCACCACAAAAGAGTGCAGCAAGTGTAGTATGAGTACGAAACCACGTGTACCCAGTATATCTCATTGACCGACAACGAAGAAGTAGTGACGGGAGTTTATATAAGAAAAATTAATTCTTTAGTTGTACAAGTCTATATTACACTTGCCAGTCAAATTTCATCAAATAGAGGTAATCAAACATCAAGTAACCTACAACCACCAAATAATTCACATAATCACCAAGAATGAGGGATGTCAAGAGATGCAATGCAATATGACACCATGAAATGATATGCCTCAGAATACCCAGTACTCTCTCAACCGTATATACATGATACTCCTCGGAAATACATCGAGAGTTCATGACCCATGGGGGACTCGCGAGGTCCATATACCGACACGGACGATCTCCACGTGTCTGTGCGGACGATCTCAACGCACTATCATAATATCAAACAATTTTCGCACGGACGGTCTCCACGTGCCCAAATTACAATCTTAACATCTCACCATCCCCAGCACGGACGATCTCCACGTGCCCAACTTATACTCAATCTCATGTCAATGCATGTACACAATATTATTTCAATAAAGGGGATGATGATGCACCTCAATCAGTCAAATATCAACATAATACATAATCACCTCAATTATCACAACTATACGGGTGTGATAAAGAAAACACAATCACAGAAGGATTTCAAGTCAATAATATATCAACTAATGCCCATATGTTTTGGTATTATCAAAATACAATCCACATTCTATAGTAGTAACTTTACCTTTTATAACATCGGTACTCATATCAATGCCCGTCACACCATTGATACGAGACCCCCCATCTTTCGCCCTTACCCCTTTGTATATTTTATTTTTTAATCTTTAATTAGGAAAACGTCCTTCAACAAGTCTGAAAGTCTTAACATACCTTGATGCCGAACACGTGCCAATTCCTTTCCTTTTTCGCAAAGCTTCGAAACGTTTTCAATCTATCAATTATACAACATTTGTAAGCACGCAAGTTCATAGACACTTAATTATTATATGTTTAACCTAGACCCCAACACTCGCTTATATCTCCAGCCAAGTTCCTACTCTTGATATAATTTATATGTCAAGAATCCTATTTGCTAAATTTCAAGCCTAATGATAAGCCTCAATTCCTCCAATTATCTCAAATTCAACGCTAATCATATAATATACACCTAATAATTAATTACCTATCTTAATATATCAAAAACCAAATTTAAGATTGTGATAATCATAAGAAAATTAGCTAACCATTTACGAAAATTCAACATGCAGAACCTCCAAATTTCCGGCGTCCTATATCCTTGCCCTCAACATGACCCCTCAAATTTTTCCCTGGAACTACATTATCTACCACCATTGTAATATCATTATTACACAGTAATAATTCCAACTACACAAAAAGACAAACATAATTAATTATATATATATGACTACTACATTCCAGTTAACTAAATATATGACCCCTCCACAAAATCCAAAAAAAAAGAAAAGAAAATTCGACACCTGCACACTACTATTTAAATGTTTGATCACTGCCTTAATTATTTCAAGAAAATTGATTTAAAATCCATAGAAAAATCAAGAAAGTTTCAATTGTTCTTACCTGCAGTTTTCGCTTTGTCCCTCACGTTTTGCATTCACGCTGTGGTAGTTTCTAACCCTTATTCCCTTATTTTCTAATAATAATCAAGTATTAAAAGTTTCTAATCCCACTAATTTAATTTAATTACATGCAAGTATAAAAGGTAATATAAGAATTATAGATATGACCCACTAACTATTAACTATATTAATTATTTAATAAAATTTTCAGCAACTAGATACTCTTAGTTATCGAATAGTTTAAAATACCCCTTTAACTTTTTCGTAAAGAGTCAAAATAGTCTTAGTTCTCAGAACGACCTAGCGGGTCGTTACATCATCTACCACTAAAATAAACGTTCGTCCTCGAACGATAAAAGAATAGAAAGCATGTGAACGCTCTAAATTAATAGGGATATCTTGATCCATATGTCCGACTCATACTAAAATAAAAACTTATCTCAATGACTATCAAAATTGATCACACATGTCCTAAGGACCTGGATAGTTTATTCAAATATACCATCAATCTAAAGGTGGGAAATTATACTAAGATCCACTTGAGTATCTAACTCCTTCTACATAGACCTCCAGACATGATATGTCAATTATGTACCTCAAAGAAATAATATAAAAAAATGGGCATCTCATACAAGTGAACTATCTCCCGAATGTAGATCTAGGCTAACTTATCCAAACTAAAAGTAATTTAAATTGCTATAAAATATGTACACTTGGTTAATCGATCCATTATAACCCATATAACATCAAACTTGCAAAAGATATGTGGCAACCTTACCACAAAATTCATAGAAATATGTTTCCACTCCAACTCTAGTATAAGCATCATTTAAGTCATACATTCATGCTTTTGGTGCTCATAATTTACTTCATAACAATTCAAACACGAGATACAAATCCAACTCCTTCATACGATACTATCGATAATATTGCTACAAGTCAAAATATACCCCAATTGCCTCTGGATGAATAAAAATCTGAACTATCGACCTCTTTCATGATTAATCTAGTCAGCTCACATATTGGAAGAACATAAATAAATTCCTTATCCTTAAAACTCACTCACCACCAAGAATTTCTTCCTTGACTTCTCCTTGTAACACCTTATCATAAGTCGTACACAAACTTCCATCACCAAACTATCGAACACAAATCTTCTCTAATGAGCACTATCTCACCTCCATGTAACAAATGTAGAATACCCATACTCACTGTATTTTACCCTATGTTATCTACTATCACATTCGCTTTGTCCAAACGATAAACAGTAATCATTTCATAGTCCTTGAGAAACTTCCATATCCATTGTATTAAATTTTGATTCCTCTTATTAAATATTAACTAAAACATCTCGCAATACACACTATAAATATAATGCCTCTACAATTTTAATGCAAGTACCACCACCACCATCAAGTTTAAGCTATAACTAAGACATTTCTTCTCATGAATTTTCAGTTATCTCGAAGCATAAGCTATCACTTACCTTCCTACATTAATACCCAATCAACAGATAAATAGAAAGAAACACCACCCCACATAGCTGTTGATCGGAACCTAAAACAGTATCTTGATGACCTCTAAATCCGATCTCCACCGTTCAAATCAACCACCAAAATATCGGAAACACTCAGTATAAATTTCAGCCCGATCCAACGGTTAGTTAATTGAAATATACGATCTGAGGTTTGCTGGTCGGAAAAAAAAAAAACTGCAACAAAAGAAACCGTTTTCTTCTCTCTTCTCTCTTATCTCTTGTTGAAATCTCTCTCAAACCTCTCTTATGTCCTAATGTATTTAAAGAAAATACTAATGAGTAATTGAATTATTCTCTCAAGACCCTCCTCTATTTATAAAGTTGTGTTTTTCCTTAAAAGTCAAACCCAACTACAAATAAAGAGAATAATTTTATTTCTTTTCAAGTAGGATTAGTCCATGAGCCCTTTGGCTGGAACATGTGCGATAACCCAACATTGAGCTTTAGAAATCTCACCTCACACACATCAAACCATTGAAAAATCACTTACTTCTAGGTTAATCTATTCAATGCAGGTGTAATGAATGAGAGCGCCATGGATACTAACCAACAAAGCTTAAAAACTATAAATATTGTACCCAGAGTAGGTCTGACCCAATTCCAAACTCTTAATCCTCTTGTGATCTACCATAAACCCTTTCTTTAACACTATATGTTTCAAATATGTCACCAAATTAACCAAAAATCATACTTAAAAATTTTCATACATCTAAATCTTCTTTAAATTTTAAATGACAATCCTCAAATAATGCAGTGATCCTCCGTACTATGGGATTATAGCAGTATATGCTCGATGAAAATAATAACAAAGGAATCCCAATATGATAGAAACACCCAATAAAAGTATACTTGATTCAACAAAATATGTTACTCAACAAATTTTGTTACCGTTCTTTCAAATTCACCGGAGTATTCCAATAAGAATATAATAGAAATAGGCCAAGGATCTAACTATAAGTCAATACTAATTTTTATATCAATCTAACATGGTATACCTTAAAAAAACTCTTGGACCATTGGGATGAGTTCTAAAGGAGATAGATCATCACTAGTATCACAGCATAAGACGAATAGGTGAAGCAATCCTTGTTCCCACATATTGAAACTTTAGAGACAATGATACCTTCCTTGAATTATCCTCCGACTTAAATTTTGAAATCTCGAACATATTTGAAGTTAGTATGAAACTCTATGAGGTAGAGAAATTTACTCCATTTTTGATATGCTATTGAAGTCTAACACATTCAGAATAGTTAAGTTTGTTCAAGTGTCATGTACTACCAAGTCAACAACATAAGATTGATGTAATCGATCTACCACTAAGAATCATCTACTGATTAAGAATATGTGCAAACTTAGAAGGAAAGCTTTAAAATATATTCAAATCCAAATAAAGTATGTACTTACTAAGTAGATCTACACTCGAAATTAAACTATAGTCAACTAAGAGCATATCGAATGATACTTTGAACCACCTTGATTATCCCAATACAATTAGTCATTCATGAAGGTAGTATTTCCAATCACTGATATATTGGTCTATGATCTATTTAGCGATTCATAACTACTATGCATACATCTCTATAGGTGTCCTCATGCAGCTTTATACTACCAGCCATTCCAAAATCCTTAACAAAAAAATCTTTTCCCCCTCTTATTTTCAATTAATATTACTAATCCCCAATATAATATCTGGAAAGCTCTTTACAATGTTTATTCATCACAATTTATCCATAAACCTCAATTTAAATGTCTTAACTGACTGATATTCACTTTAACCTTTTATAATCTTTTGATGTATTAGACTTAACCAACCTTGTGACTTCTATCAAATAAACATCAGTGTGGTCATAGTGCCATTCAATTTGAACTATTCAAATTATAGTCAATATACCTCCACTTAAAGGATAAAAAGGAAATTTGTCATACAAATTTGGTATAAAATCTTACCCTCTCAAACGTTATTAGAAGCGATCACATTATATGTCCTTGTCCTAACTCAACTCCTACACATAGCCTTACTATGATCATTATACTCTTATTTGATCAACTAATATTTTTACTCTTACATTTCTCTTAAACATATCAACATTATACCATTTCATTAGTGAATCATTTGTCAATCATAAACACGGGTTATAAGAGTGTCTAAGTAAATTCGAATAAAATTCAAGTATCCTTGTCTAAATCAAACCTTAAGCAAATCGTTCTTACTATTTTCAACCTCGTCAATTTCATTATTAAAATTCGAAATGCTCAATACTAAGTTATTTTGTTAACCACACAACTTATATACTATACCGTATAATATCATTACCTACCACAGATGTCAAATTTGAAAATTAATCATCACCGTTGGTGAGAGAATGGAACAAAATTTTGACCTTAAACCAAACCATACACGCACGATTAGGAATGAAAGAAGAAATTTTCCTAAAGTCTTATAGCCTCTCGAAGATAAGTAACGGACGTCTCCGCACCCATCCGCAAGACTCTACTAGACTCAGCTCTTGTACTCGTGAGACCGATGAACCTAGGGCTCTGATACCAATTTGTCACGACCCAAAATCACAAGTCGTGATGGCACCTATGCTCCCAACCCATAGGTAAGCCAACCCAACACTTTTACCGATTTAAATTTAATATTTTAAGTAGAATAAGTTAGAACATAATATTCAATCTCTAAGTCATTTACAAGTATGAAATGCGGAAACCTAAATTACTACCCCAAGATTTAGTGTCATAAATACAAGAGCTTCTAAAATAGAATACAAGTCCAAACTAACATGAAAATCTAAACATAAGAAATATACTATCAGAATACCAAAATAACCTAATAAATAGGGGTAGATTGAAGGTGTGGGCCGCAGAACATCCCAAGCAGCGCACCACAACTCCAAGATAATCCAAACTCATATCCAAAGCTCCAAGAATGTGTCCGAAATTGAAATCCAATCTGCACCACAAAAGAGTGCAGCAAGTGTAGTATGAGTACGAAACCACGTGTACCCAGTATATCTCATTGACCGACAACGAAGAAGTAGTGACGGGAGTTTATATAAGAAAAATTAATTCTTTAGTTATACAAGTCTATATTACACTTGCCAGTCAAATTTCATCAAATAGAGGTAATCAAACATCAAGTAACTTACAACCACCAAATAATTCACATAATCACCAAGAATGAGGGATGTCATGAGATGCAATGCAATATGACACCATGAAATGATATGCCTCAGAATACCCAGTACTCTCTCAACCGTATATACATGATACTCCTCGGAAATACATCGAGAGTTCATGACCCATGGGGGACTCGCGAGGTCCATATACCGACACGGACGATCTCCACGTGTCTGTGCAGACGATCTCAACGCACTATCATAATATCAAAAACAATTTTCGCACGGACGGTCTCCACGTGCCCAAATTACAATCTTAACATCTCACCATCCCCAGCACGGACGATCTCCACGTGCCCAACTTATACTCAATCTCATGTCAATGCATGTACACAATATTATTTCAATAAAGAGGATGATGATGCACCTCAATCAGTCAAATATCAACATAATACATAATCACCTCAATTATCACAACAATACGGGTGTGATAAAGAAAACACAATCACACAAGGATTTCAAGTCAATAATATATCAACTAATGCCCATATGTTTTGGTATTATCAAAATACAATCCACATTCTATAGTAGTAACTTTTCCTTTTATAACATCGGTACTCGTATCAATGCCCGTCACACCATTGATACGAGACCCCCCATCTTTCGCCCTTACCCCTTTGTATATTTTATTTTTTAATCTTTAATTAGGAAAACGTCCTTCAACAAGTCTGAAAGTCTTAACATACCTTGATGCCGAACACGTGCCAATTCCTTTCCTTTTTCGCAAAGCTTCGAAACGTTTTCAATCTATCAATTATACAACATTTGTAAGCACGCAAGTTCATAGACACTTAATTATTATATGTTTAACCTAGACCCCAACACTCGCTTATATCTCCAGCCAAGTTCCTACTCTTGATATAATTTATATGTCAAGAATCCTATTTGCTAAATTTCAAGCCTAATGATAAGCCTCAATTCCTCCAATTATCTCAAATTCAACGCTAATCATATAATATACACCTAATAATTAATTACCTATCTTAATATATCAAAAACCAAATTTAAGATTGTGATAATCATAAGAAAATTAGCTAACCATTTACGAAAATTCAACATGCAGAACCTCCAAATTTCCGGCGTCCTATATCCTTGCCCTCAACATGACCCCTCAAATTTTTCCCTGGAACTACATTATCTACCACCATTGTAATATCATTATTACACAGTAATAATTCCAACTACACAAAAAGACAAACATAATTAATTATATATATATGACTACTACATTCCAGTTAACTAAATATATGACCCCTCCACAAAATCCAAAAAAAAAAAGAAAAGAAAATTCGACACCTGCACACTACTATTTAAATGTTTGATCACTGCCTTAATTATTTCAAGAAAATTGATTTAAAATCCATAGAAAAATCAAGAAAGTTTCAATTGTTCTTACCTGCAGTTTTCGCTTTGTCCCTCACGTTTTGCATTCACGCTGTGGTAGTTTCTAACCCTTATTCCCTTATTTTCTAATAATAATCAAGTATTAAAAGTTGCTAATCCCACTAATTTAATTTAATTACATGCAAGTATAAAAGGTAATATAAGAATTCTAGATATGACCCACTAACTATTAACTATATTAATTATTTAATAAAATTTTCAGCAACTAGATACTCTTAGTTATCGAATAGTTTAAAATACCCCTTTAACTTTTTTGTAAAGAGTCAAAATAGTCTTAGTTCTCAGAACGACCTAGCGGGTCGTTACACGTACTTGGTTTACTAATCCTAAAAAGGATTGTAATTTCTTTTTTGTATCTATATCTTCATCTAAATTGATTATCTTTTGTACTATATGTGTTTGCATTTTTATACCATTTTTATCTATTTGTATTCCTAAAAATTCTATCTGTGATTTCATAATTTCTGCTTTCTTTTTACTTAAACTTATACCTGATTGTTTAATTATATGTATAAATTTTCTAATAACCTAATATGTTCATCTTGTGTTCTAGAGAATAATAATATATCATCTATATAAACTATGCAATTTTCTAATTGATTAAAATAGTTATCCATAAAATGTTGATATCTACCTGGTGTATTTTTATATCCAAATGGTAAAACATTCCATTCATAGAAACCTTGTGGTACTGTGAATGCTGTTAGTTGTTTAGATTCTTCTTCTAGTTTTAAATGATAAAATCCTGATTTACAATCAAATTTACTAAAATAGTTATATCCTTGTATCTGTCTTATTTTTAATATCTTATTGGGTATTGGATAATTATAAGTTTTAGTTTTAGCATTTAGATTACGATAATCTATAACCATTCTACTTTTACCTCTTTTTTGTTCACTATGTTTATTTACTATAAATGCTGGACTTGTATGTTTACTATTACTCTCTTGTATGTAATTATTCTTTAATAGTTCATCTATATGCATTTTAAATTCATTTAAATCATCAAAATTATATTTTAATGGTTTTTGCATTATTATACTATTTTCATCTATTAATTCAATTTTTACTTTTGTCTTATGCTTTTCCCATCCTTCTAATGGATTTTCGCTATATAATAGTTCTAATTGTTCATTTATTATTTTAACCTTATCTATTGTAAATATGATAATTTCTAGTTGGTTTATTTGTTTGCTATTTATGTTTTCCATTTCTTGATTTATTTTTTCACTTCCTTTTATCCATTCTTTTGATTTTCTTTGTTTATTATTTACTCTTTTTGCTCCTATTTTATATCCACATGGTGTAGTAAACCACCAATGAGTTTTAGTTAT
The DNA here is from genome assembly GCA_016801875.1 of Solanum sitiens. NCBI lineage: Eukaryota > Viridiplantae > Streptophyta > Magnoliopsida > Solanales > Solanaceae > Solanum > Solanum sitiens. The sequence goes on from JABWTJ010001084.1 coordinate 23,232, forward strand.
AATATGAGGATATAGTCTATCTAAAAATGGCATTCCTAATAACATATCTTTTGTTGTAAATTCAAAATTATACATTTCTTCTATTATTAAGATTTTATCCCATATTTGTATTTTTATATTTTTTGCTTTATATGTAATCATACTACTTTCATTGTTGAATCCTGTTACTACCATAGGTGTTTTTAATTTTTCCCATTTATCTTCTGGTAAACAATTATATTTACATATATTTGTCTCTGCTCCTGTATCTATCATAGGTGTATAATATCTGTTGTGATATCCTTCTACAATAATTTTTGCAAGTATATATATCTTCATTACTCATTTTGTTCTTTTTATAATTATTTTCTTATTTTGACAGGTTATGATTAGTTGTTCATCTTCTATTTTATATGGTTTAAATTGATCTAACCATTTTATTCCTAAAGTAATATTTTGATTTCCGTGGTAAATTTTAAATGGTATTAATAATGATATTCCTCCTATAATTATTTCTTTTTCTACTATTTCTTCATTTATAGTTACAATTTGAGTAGGTAATCCAGGGCATACATGTCCTGTTTTTATAATTTCTGTATCTAAAACTAATTCTCTAATTATGTAATTATCTTCTTGTCCTGTATTTATTAATATCCTGTATCTTTTTTCATTAATTATTCCAGTTATAAAATAATGATTTGGTGTTTCTTCTTCTGTATTTAATATTTTAGGAATTTCATATTTTCTTTTGGATGTACTGGCTCTTGATGAAGTAGTTCTATTTAATATTTTTGGTATGCTTGAAGTGCTTATTCTTTCTTTTACTATTTCTAAATCTTCTTCCATGTCAATTTCTTTAACTATAATCATTATTATCTATTATTGTAATTACTTGGTCAAAAGGGTTTTCTATTTTTATTCTATCAATTTTATTTTTTGCCACTACTTTATGTTTTGTTGTTAATATATATAGGTTTTTACATCTTGCTGTAAATATTTTACTTTCTGGTGCTAATTCTATTCCTGATAATTTCCAATATAATATTAATGATTTATCTATGTTTCTATCTGTTAGTGCTATTGAGTAATTTGCACTTATTATAAATTTAAATTTTTGATATATTAAATTTCCTTTTACCGCACTAATTACACTTTTTTCTATAGGGTGTATTATTCTATCATCTGCTAAATATATTTCAATAGGTGTATCTATTCCTTCTCTAAAACATGCTTTTATTAGTATTTCTGTTCCTCCTAAATGTACATATTTTATAGGTGTTTTAGCTTTTATATCTTGTATTTCTTGATTTATCATTCTTTTGTTTAATATAGGTATTTGTGCTTTTCCTTTTGTATATTTACAATCTACAATATGTTCTTTTTGACTAACTACATAGTATTCTTCCTTTTGTCTTTTAAACCAATTTTTTAAAGTAGGTATTTCAAGTACTTTATCTACGCTTAAATCTAATTCTTTATTTTTTATTTGTTGGAAAATTGTATTATCAAATATAATTTTTTGTTCTACTGATTCTTCATTCTGATATTCTTCTTTGGATATTATTTTTATATCATTTTCAGTCATTATATTTCTTCATTTATCATTTCATTATTTAATTCATATTTATTTCTATATCTTCGGATTCAATGTCAGATAATTCATATATACTATCATTTTCACTTAATTCATAATCTATGTAATCTATCCGCATATATTTTTCATCATCCATAATTATTTCTGTAATTTGTTTACCTTTTAGATTTTTAGGTAATTTACAATCTCTAGCTAAATGTCCGTACTTTCCACAATTGTAACAAGTACAATCTGATAATTTTCTTTTTTGTCTGTATGGTCTTTTTATTTTATAATGTTTTACATAATATCATTTTCTTGGATTTTTATATTTATATCTAGTTTTAGTTTTTCTATAATTTTTATATTTTCTAGGTTTTTTATGATATTTATCTTTACAACCAAATTGTGGTCCTATCTTATTTTTACAACATGCTAGATTTTTTATTAATACTTTTTCCATTTTTAATTTTTCTTTTTGATTTTCACATAATTGGATAAAACCATTGTTGTAAAAATTTTATCCTAGCTCCTAAAGTATCTGTTATTCCTTCATTATTCCAATCTTTAATTATATTTGTACTAAATGGTTCTGGTAATTTTGTAAAATATTGTTGTCTTATTTCTTTTGCTTCTTCTATATTATATCTTGCTTTGTAATAATATTCTTTAAATGCACATGTATATTCTTCTATGTAACACATATTACATATTGCTAGTTTTGACATTAGTTGTCTATTTATTATTTTTTCTTTATTTTGTTCTTTTATTTCTGTAGTCATACCTCCAAATTCATTTCTTATGGCTAATTCATATTTATCTAATATATCTATATTTGTTGTTGATGTTGATCCATCTATTTTTTTTATCACTCCTAAGTGTTGCTATACTTTCTGATGGTAAATTTTCTATCCATAATTTTGTTGTTCCTACAAATGTTCTTTCTATATATCCTGGTGTGTCTTTTACTGTTATTTTATTATCAACTAGCTGTTTAGATATATTTCCTACCCATAATAAAATTACTTTATTTATATCTGTAACACAATCTAGATCTAAAAAATTATACTGTTCAATTATTGGTTTAGGTATCCATTTTTTATTTAATCTACTATTCCATATTGCGTTTGCTCTGTCTGATCTTTCATAATTTTCTGTATAATAGGTTGGTGTTGATCTTCTAGGACTACTTCTTCTAGGACTACTCCTAGGACTATTATCTGGAGTTTTAACTCTTGATGTACCTGGTTTATTTATGTCTCTTGTATTTATTTCTAATTTTTTCAGTTTATCTACTTGTTCTAGAATTTCTGTATATGTTTCACTTATATCACTTATTTCTGAATTTTGATCATTCATTGTATCTAATTCGTTTATTTCATCATTGATTTCATTTATTTCAAGATTTTCATTTTCATTTAATATTTGTTTCATTTTATTTATTTCACTAGTCAATTCAACTTCTTTTTCTTTTTCTTTTTCTATTTGTTTTTCTTTTTGTTTAGTTTCGTATAATAATTTTAACTGAGCTAATTCTTTTTCTAATTCACTTATTTTTGTATTTTTTGTTTCTTCTATCTTTTGTACTTTTTGTTTTGCTTGTGATTTTATTTTTTCAATCTCTTTGGCTTTATCTATTTCTTCATTTTCTTTTGTTATTCTTATCATAGCTGTTAAACTATCTTCTAATTTTGCTGTTTCCTTTTCTAACATTAAATATAATTTATCTCCTATTTTTTTATATCTTCTTCCCAAATTTGAGAATATTATTTTTATTATTAGTCCTTCTTGATTTTCATATGTTTTTTCGTCTACTGCAAATTCTTCTTTATTCATTATATGCATTATTATAACATATATCATGTTGCAATTTATATTCTAGGCAATTTATTTGTATTTCTAACTCAAATAGAACTTTTTCTTTGTATTGATATTACTTTACTACTTACTCCTGCAAATATATTCTCTTCTAATCTTTCTTTTTTAAATTCTAATTCGTATCTTTTTTCATTTATGTTATATATCAGTTGTTGTTTATATGTTTCTCTGTCCATATTGTTTCTTCAAATAACAGATATATTTATATTCATTTTTAGAAATTAGATCTATCAACAAATTTTCTTTAGTAGTATCTTTTTTAGTAATTTTTAATAATTCATATTTTATATATAAATTATTTAACTTTTTCTTTATCTTTCTTATCTTTCTCTCTATATTATTTACCTTTTTCATTTTTTAAGAAAATATTTTTTCATAATATTCTTTTTTAACTAAATTTAATCTTTGTATTTCTTTAGCATTAGTTTCTATATATTCTAAATATTCTTCTTCTCTAATATATATATATCTATTTACATTTTCAATTAATAATTTTTCTTCTAGATCTATCTTTTCTTTAGTTTCTTTCCATAATTGCAAATATCTATAATTTATCATTGATCTCTATATAATTCTAGATCATCAAATAAATAATCAATATCAAAATCATCTGATATATTTATTTCTGACCAATCATAAATTAGTTCTTCAATTATTTCATATGTTACTAATTTATCATAGATTATTCTTCTTATATCAGTATCAAGATCTTTTAATGTATAGAATAATAATATCATGTAATTAACATCATCATTTAATAAATAGGTAGTCATTTTATCATATTTTCGCTAAAATTTTATTCCTTCTAACCTCTTTACAGATTATACTTATTTATTATGTAATAATAATAATTTAATAATCATCTCGTCTAGTCACTACTATGGTTTTCTTCTTCAATCAGTTACCCTAACAGCGCCTCAACTCTGTGTACTCCCCTAAACGGCCTTTTCTTTGCCTACCGGTTTCCACTTTAGGATGGCATAGTCTGGGCTTACCTACTCTCAGAATATTTCCATAGCAAACCTTCTAAAGATGATTATTATAACATTATTAAAGCATAATAAATACTTATAATCAAAAAGAGATTATCAGGAATAAAGCAGTTTAGCTACTCATTAATAAAAATGAATATACCTGTTCTTGTAGATTTTCCATATCTGATTTGATTTCCATAACTAATATTTTATTTACTAGCTAGCTCTGATGCCAATATGGGGGTTGGAAGCGGAATTTAAAAAAAATGGAGAGAGAAATTTCTTGGAAGAGGTCTGTTTCTTACTTGAGGGAGAAGCCCTCTATTTATACTAAAATTTTACAAGGTTGGCCTATACTTTTTTATGTCTGCCACCTTTGTGATCTTATCTCCTTGTAGCGTTATCTTCTTGCAATATCTCTTTCTTCTTTGTCTTTTTCTTTCTTCCAGCTTCTTCTATTCTAATTGAACTTCTGCAACATAATTATCTTCTCCTTCACATTTTGAGCATAAATGGTCAGGATATTTTTGTCCTATTAGTTTACAATATCTTGTTATTAGATTAGGAGAAATAAAATTTTTCCTAATTGCTCTTGTTGTAGGTGTTTGTTCTGGTCTCAGTAGACTTAATATCCATTGTCTTAAATCTTTCATATCTGCTGCTCTGATTTCTCTGCAGTTGGAGTATAGTATTGTTTGTTCTCTATTGTATCAAATAATTGTTTGCTATCTCGTTTAGTATAGTAGCTATCCCAATAATTCTCTTGTTTGCATAAAAATCTGGAATATCTACCTTTTGTATTTCTTCTTGTGTGTCTATCTTTTCAGGGATTATCATTTTACTTGTTAAACCAATCTTTATAGCTTGTATCATAGGCTTGATCTCATCATATAGTATCTCTACTGTAGCTGAATAGAACTTTATATAAAATGAAGTTCCTTTAGTTATTCTTTTATATTGTAAAAATGCTTTATATAATTCTGGTATTTTAGATATTTCTTCTCCTGTTGTTGTATACACAGTATTTAATAATCCGTAGTTGTAACAAGTTAGGATGGCATAGTCTGGGCTTACCTACTCTCAGAATATTTCCATAGCAAACCATCTAAAGATGATTATTATAACATTATTAAAGCATAATAAATACTTATAATCAAAAAGAGATTATCAGGAATAAAGCAGTTTAGCTACTCATGAATAAAAATGAATATACCTGTTCTTGTAGATTTTCCATATCTGATTTGTTTTCCATAACTAATATTTTATTTACTAGCTAGCTCTGATACCAATATGGGGGTTGGAAGCGGAATTTAAAAATGATAAATCAAGAAATACAAGATATAAAAGCTAAAACACCTATAAAATATGTGCATTTAGGAGGAACAGAAATACTAATAAAAGCATGTTTTAGAGAAGGAATAGATACACCTATTGAAATATATTTAGTAGATGATAGAATAATACACCCTATAGAAAAAAAGTGTAATTAGTGCGGTAAAAGGAAATTTAATATATCAAAAATTTAAATTTATAATAAGTGCAAATTACTCAATAGCACTAACAGATAGAAACATAGATAAATCATTAGTATTATATTGGAAATTATCAGGAATAGAATTAGCACCAGAAAGTAAAATATTTACAGCAAGATGTAAAAACCTATATATATTAACAACAAAACATAAAGTAGTGGCAAAAAATAAAATTGATAGAATAAAAATAGAAAAACCTTTTGACCAAGTAATTACAATAATAGATAATAATGATTATAGTTATAAAGAAATTGACATGGAAGAAAATTTAGAAATAGTAAAAGAAAGAATAAGCACTTCAAGCATACCAAATATATTAAATAGAACTACTTCATCAAGAGCCAGTACATCCAAAAGAAAATATGAAATTTCTAAAATATTAAATACAGAAGAAGAAACACCAAATCATTATTTTATAACTGGAATAATTAATGAAAAAAGATACAGGATATTAATAAATACAGGACAAAAAGATAATTACATAATTAGAGAATTAGTTTTAGATACAGAAATTATAAAAACAGGACATGTATGCCCTGGATTACCTAGTCAAAATGTAACTATAAATGAAGAAATAGTAGAAAAAGAAATAATTATAGGAGGAATATCATTATTAATACCATTTAAAATTTACCACGGAAATCAAAATATTACTTTAGGAATAAAATGGTTAGATCAATTTAAACCATATAAAATAGAAGATGAACAACTAATTATAACCTGTCAAAATAAGAAAATAATTATAAAAAGAACAAAATGAGTAATGAAGATATATATACTTGCAAAAATTATTGTAGAAGGATATCACAGCAGATATTATACACCTATGATAGATACAGGAGCAGAGACAAATATATGTAAATATAATTGTTTACCAGAAGATAAATGGGAAAAATTAAAAACACCTTGTAGACAATAAAATTCGCGTCGAGAAAACAATAATCAAGAACGGAAGATTATAGCAACAATCGTTTTATTATTTCAAGTGCGAGTGTTACAATCTCTATAATTCCTCTGAATTCGCCTTTTCAATATATAAATTCAAGGGCTTTAAAGCTTGTTCTTAAATCTCTAACGAATTTGAACTTGAACTTTATCTTGATCCTGACTTTTATTTGAATTCAAGGGCTTCGAGCTTGTTCTTGAATTTGATGGTCTTGATCTTGATCGTTCTTGAACTTGAATGCTTGAATTCTTAAACTTGTAGCTTTGTAGAGAATTAAATGGCGTTTGTACCACGGATTTTCTCTAGCTTCTTGTTTAGAATTTTCTTTCCCCTTTCTGAATTATGAGGACCCCTATTTATAGTTTTAGAATAGAGGAGTTGCGATTGGAATAGGATTCCGTTCGACCAATCAGATTTAAGTGACGTGGCATATGGGCTTTATGGAGCGGGCTTGTCATCTTTGACACATGTCATGATTCTATTGGTTTGTTATTTGACTTGGCATGCCACATCATTTGATGACGTGGCGCCAAGATGGGCTCTAGAATGAGATGAAATTGGGCTTAACAAATTGGGTTCATCAATTGTAGCTCAAATCAATTAATTTAGACTTTAATTAAGTCCATATTTATGGACTTAAATATTTAACTCAATTATATTAATCCATAATATTTATTTGAATTAATATATTTATCAATTTAATATAATTCGAATCATTTATAAAATTTATATTTAATAAATTTTAAATGATTACAAATGCCCCCTGCTTCAAGTCTTGTCGAAAAATATTTTCATGAAGACTAGACTTTGAAGTATTAATCATATGACAACTATATGACATATATTTAAAATGCCATAAATTAATATATCACTCTAATATAATTGGACAAGAATAATTAAAGTGAAAAAAAAATACATGAACTTACGTGGCCACTTGGCTATTTTTACTTCCATTGTCCAATTGGAATTAGGATAGGTAATGACTTTACACTCTCCTTAACCAATTAGAATTCCAAGCATGCATGTGTCCTTCAAGTTTTGGTTTCTATAGTTTAGATAAAAGAAGGAATCATTATTCATGTAGGAGAGGATTTCATGCCTCTGTATTTGAGCATTATAAATAGATCCTTCATCTCTTTATTTTTTTTATCGTCAACAGTGCAAAGTTTTTTTTCTTCTTTTGCAGGTTCTCTGGGGTTTTGACGTGTGGGCATCTTTTTGGATCTTCTACGAGCCAACATCAAGGTTCGTGTTTGATTTTTTTTTAAATTATTGTTTCGTTATTATTTTTTTTTTCCAGGGAAAATATAAATAATATTTAGATTTTGTGGAGGCTAACAATGAGGAGTATTATCACAATACAAGAGTTTGATCTTGAGGTGTGAAAGGGATGTGTTTAACAACTGCGTCTTGAAGAAATAAAATATTACCTTCAAGGTGTTACATGGCCCCGAATGCTTAACCAACTTGATGCTTCACTAGAATACCGTGTAACGCTCCCGCCTTGAAATAAACTCAAGGTGTTACAAGGTTCCGAATATTTAACCAACTTGAAGCTTTAAAAGAATACAGTGTAACGCTCCCGCCTTGAGAATAAACTCAAGGTGTTACACGGTCCAGAATGCTTAATCAACTTGAAGAGTTAATAGGATACCGTGTAACGCTCCCGCCTTGAAAATAAACTCAAGGTGTTACAAGGTCCCGAATGCTTGACCAACTTGAAGCTTTAATAGGATACCGTGTAACGCTCCCGCCTTGAAAATAAACTCAAGGTGTTACAAGGTCCCGAGTGCTTAACCAACTTGAAGCTTTAATAGGATACCGTGTAACGCTCCCTCCTTGAAAATAACTCAAGGTGTTACAAGGTCCCGAATGCTTGACCATGAAGCTTTACTAGAATACCGTGTAACACTCCCGCTTTGAAAATAAACTCAAGGTGTTACAAGGTCCCGAATTCTTAACCAACTTTAAGTTTTAATAGGATACCGTGTAACGCTCCCTCCTTGAAAATAAACTCAAGGTGTTACAAGGTCCCAAATGCTTGACCAACTTGAAGCTTTAATAGGATACCGTGTAACGTTCCCGCCTTGAAAATAAACTCAAGGTGTTACAAGTTCTCGAATGCTTGACCATGAAGCTTTACTAGAATACCGTGTAACGCTCCCTCCTTGAAAATAAACTCAAGGTGTTACAAGGTCCCGAATGCTTAACCAACTTGACGCTTTAATAGGATACCGTGTAACGCTCCCGCCTTGAAAATAAACTCAAGGTGTTACAAGGTCCCGAATGCTTGAAATTATTCGCCCCTTCTTAACTACCCTCTTTTTTGAGTTTTATCTTCTTTCATGCATTATTATAAATAAACATTAACACTTTTATTTATTTTTTATTTTCTACAGTTTGAACAATGGTTTTCTTCAAGGATTATGCTTGTCCATCTTCTAAACTCGAATATCTCATAGTTGGATCAGAGGGTAGTACGATGGAGACTAAGTTTTTGGTCCAGGAATCTTTTGTTGGTCGTTATGTTGATCCATGGCCACAATTGAGAAACACGCTTTGTATGAAATGTTGGACATCCGAATATGATCATAAATCTAATAAAGCCTCCAAAGTATGGTATCTTGAGAAACCAATTCCTCATCGTACAAACGTTGCGAGAACATTTTCAAATTTAGGTCGCCGCATGATTCAAGAAGAACTACGTTGGGGAGACAACATTGTGCTTGAAGGTGAATATCGCTGCATTCCGGGGTACTGGGAATGGACAGAAGATGTCTTAAGCAAAAATGGGCAAACTCTAAACAGTGCTTGTATTCGTGATGCTGTATTTTCTTCTCTTTTTACCTATGATCGGAACTCCAATATTATACAAGCCTTTTGTGAGGCTTGGTGCCCTCAAACAAATACATTACTTACATCTGCTGGGGAAACATCCATATCTCTTTGGGACTTGCACATTCTTGGTGGTTTGCCAATTAACGGATACCCTTACGAAGAAGTGATACCAAACTCCACTGAACTTACAGGATTTAATGATAAGAGGGAAAGATTTCTCCCTCGAACTTGTGAATATATGTTTGCTGCTTTTCATCACCTTAAAGAGGAAAATCATGGTAATATGGGAGTCTCTTTTAATGAATGGATACAATTTTGGTGCAAGAAAGATCTCAAATATGAGCTAGCTCCCCCAAGAAAAGAGAAGAAATCTCGACGTCTGTTGTCTACTCATAATCCTACAGGCGAAATACCTACTGAGATAAATACATGGTCAAGTACTCAAGAGATGGTATTTTCTAAGCTTGGAGCGAAACATCAAAAATATGAGACTTATCTGACGGCCTTTTTGTCATGTTGGTTATGTGCCTTTGTACTTCGTAAAAGGGTTAGCCTTGCGGTTCCAATTTTAACAAGCATATATCATGGCTTAAATAAAATTTCAAATTCTTCACAGTTGGACCATGTAAGAGTTTGTTTTCCCATTCATTATGTTTATGGTTGGCTTGCTTATTATCTCAAGACACACTATCCGCTTACTAGTGGACCTTCTCTACCGCGAATGGTGGTTTATTCTGGAGAAGGTGCTGCAAAGTATTTTGACAAAGATGAGGCAAGAAAGCGTGTTCATCGGGGGGAGAACATTGTGTGGAATGCAACCATGCTTAGTAGGCCTCATCCAACTTATTATATTGATGATGAAAAATCGCTAGAGTTGGAGCAAGCTTATTTTATGAGCATTCGTTTTAATTATCTTCCATGGAGGAGGGGAGGTTCCTTTGTCATTGAGCCATATAGTCCGCACCGATTTAGTCGCCAATTTGGTTTCCATCAAGATAATCCTGGCTATTTAGAAAATGATATTCGTGTTGAGTCACTTGATGAAGGCCTTAGATATTGGCGCATTTGCGTATCACGTGTGACTATGTCTAAAGCGACATTTCCTCCTGCGGTAACTTCCGCAAAGAAGCTTTATACCACCCAATATTTATGTTGGTGGGAGAGGTCCTATGGAATGTTTCTTGAGGATAATTTGGATGTTATGGTGGAAAAAGCTGGGTCAGAATTTGTTACCCTTCTAGAAGACAAAAGTCAAGATATCGAGAAGGCACTTTCAAAAGTCAAGACACCACTTGCTCCCCAACATCAAAGTAAGAAACTTAACTTTTCTAAGGCATCTAAGAAAGAACTGGTTCATACGCCTACTAATAAAGAGAAATGCCCCCAATTTCTCTTCTCTAGTAAACGGTCCCTTCAAGAAACAAGCAAAACTAGCAAGGATCGATGTTGGAGAGGCAAAGAGTTGAACCATCTGGGGCTGAAATTGTAGAAGTCCTAAGTGTCGATAGTCCTTCTAGATCATTGACAATTCAGAGTGACAAGGTATATATATATATTTCATTATATTTTATTTATATTTATTTTTTTGAAAAAAATAAAAATAAAAATAAAACTAAAATGAAATGACCTTGCTAACCTTCCCCTTTCATTTGTAGGTTGATGCTGACGGACATCTACAAGGATCACCGCGTGAAAGGCCACAAGTTAGCGAAGAGTCTACCGCGATATTGAGACCTAAGGCAAAATCAATTTCAAATATCGAGAAAGATCAAAAGTCATCGTCTACTTCTCGTGGCCAAACTTTAAAACGGTTGGCTCCTAATTCAAATGAGCTTTCCCGAGTTCTTTCCAAGATTAGTGGTGCTATGTCTGTCTTCGAAGGAAGAGGTGTTGTGTTTAATCACAAAAGGAAGTACATCTTGGGTCTTTGGGAAGAGATCTGTGGAAAACTTTCCAGAACTTCTCTAAACAATATTTCATCTTACAAAGATGATATTTATGAGATTTTCAAGGAGATGAGTGAGATGAATTTACTAGATCTTTCACCATTGAAGAGTTTGGTAGATTCTCTTTTTGATCATGCTACTTCTTATGATCAAGAACACTCTAATTTTGTTGACAAGTCGCATGAAGATAGGAAGATGGAACTGCTTTCCAATGCCAAAGAGCGTCTCGAATTATTCAAAGTAGAGGAAGGTGAGAAGGCAAAACATGTTTCTTCTTACAAGAAATCGCTAAAGAAGGTTAAGCGGAAGCTAGCAACTTTACAAGGAGAACGAGAGGGTCTTGAAATTGTTTTAGAAGTTGCTAAGAAGAATGTCGAGGAGATTCAAGCCAAGATTTTAGCTACAGAAGATGAGATATCCTCGTATGAGAATATGAGTTTATTAACGCCTGAAGATTCAATTCGCATGGAACAGAAAAGAGAGTGCTTGGAGGCTAGTCGTCAAGATTTGACCAACTACAAGTTACGCTTAGATTAGACTTCCTTTTTTTTTATTGTCTTTCCCATTTTATTTTTCTTTAGCTTTCGATTGATGTTTTAGACAATTTTATAGCAATGAAATTCTTTCCCTTTCCCTTTTTTTTTATCATGCATTATTTATTTTCAATTTGAATTTGGTCGTTAATTCTTGCTTGCAAGCTTTTATTAATTCAAAGTCATGTCGTATTTTCCATCTAATAAGAATGAATATAGTGCAAGTTCCACATTTTTATTTAGTTTGCACATTCAAACTTGACTTATGAATTTTGTGGAATCCGATGTTTCAACTCGTAACAAGTTTTAGGACCTTAACTTGTAAATTCAAAAAAAATAAAATAAAATTGAAGACATTGAATTGCAACTTTGTTGATGCAAACTTAGGGGATTTGGATACTTCAAATAATGAGCTCGAAGAATCTAAAGACTTCAATTTGCATACTTAGTTTAATTTAAAGACTTCCACCGTACTAATAAGAAACTCATATTTTATAAGGGTTTGCCTCTTCCGTAGACCCATCAATACTTCGTACAAGTCTAAAGTTTGATGAGACAAAAGATAAAATAAAATACAGGTCACTTTGACTTTTATTTGAATTTAAGTGGATTTTTTTTTTTTACACTCATGCAACTGAACTCAGAATATGATTCTAAGCGCCTACGTACCTCAATGAAGAGGATCAAGTCATAACGTAGTTCTGGAAATTTGAGTGTTTTTTTTTTTTTTGTGTGTGTGTGTGGCTGTGCCGTACACAGTTTATACTCTTGCGGGCCAGGAGTGACATGCAGTTTAGGCTCGTACCTTAAGGAGCATCATCTTACTTCAAGGATAGTAACTCTTTAGGAATTTGGCATTAATAGGACAGATCCTTAAGCCATCAGCATCAACAAGCTTGTAAGCACCATTTGAATATGCTTCTTGTACGACATAAGGTCCATCCCACTTTGAGGTAAATTTGCCCCCAGACTTGTGCGAAGTAATGATGGGTCTTCTTACCGCGAGAACTTGGTCTCCAACTTGAAAGCACCTCAGGCGAACCTTCTTATTAAAAGCACGAGATAGACGAGCTTGATAACATTCAAGGTTTTGTTGGGCCTCTAGCCTCTTTTCATCAAGTGCTTCTAGCTCAGCAAGACGCAATCGAGCATTTTCTTCCTCAGTGAGCCCTTCTTGAATAGCAAGTCTTAACGAGGGTATTTGACGCTCGAGCGGCAGGACTGCTTCAACTCCAAAAGCAAGTGAATATGGTGTTGCTTGAGTTGGTGTGCGATATGTTGTCCTATATGCCCACAAAGCTTCTTCCATTCTTTCATGCCAATCCCGTTTGGATTTGGAGACAACTTTCTTGAGCAGGTTGCATAGAGTCTTATTGAATGCTTCAGCAAGACCATTAGCGGCAGCATGGTACATAGAAGATTTACGTTGCTTAAAGTCAAAAAGATCACAAATCTTGTTCATTAACTTGTTATCAAATGGTTTGCCATTGTCTGTTATTATATAGCGAGGGATGCCAAAGCGATAGATAATATTTACTCGGATAAAATTTGCAACATTCTCTTTCTTCACCTCTTTAAGAGCGACAGCTTCAGCCCATTTTGAAAAGTAATCAGTTGCAGCCAAGATGTACAAGTGTCCACCAGAAGACTTTGGTAATGGTCCTACAACATCCAGTCCCCAAGCGTCAAATGGCCAAGATGCGTTGGTTGGGTGCAATACTTCGGGTGGCTGATGAATGAAATTCACATGAAATTGACAAGCATCGCACCTCCTGGCGTAATATAAGCAATCTTTCACCATGGTTGGCCAGTAATACCCCATCCTCTTTATGTGAAAGTGAAGTTTTGGTCCAGATTGATGTGATCCACATACTCCTGAGTGTGCTTCTTGCAGAGCTTGAATCGCTTCTTCCTCTCCCAAACATCGTAATAACACACCCTCAAATGATCGCCTATATAATGTGTCCTTGTAGTAAAGGAAACGAGGAGCACGATGACGTATGTCAGTTCTTCTTCTTGGATTTTCTGGAAGTATCCCATAACACAGGTAGTCAATGATGGGTTGTCTCCAATCTTCCTTCGCGGCTTTAACAATGGCGACGATATGATCAAGCTCATTTTCAATATATTCTTCCTCATTTAACGGTGGTACTATCCATTTTTGATAGACAGTTACTTGCGTTTGATCAGGAAGGGTTAGCGTTGAAGCTAGAGTAGCCAATGCATCAGCTTTCTTATTCTCTGTTCTACGCACATGTTGAAGGGTTACATCTCCAAGCCATCCTATCAACTTTTGAGCATAATCATGATAAGGGCGCAATTCAGGCTTTTTTACCTCATAACTTTCCAAGAGTTGATTAATCACCAATTGAGAGTCACCAAAGACCTGTAAATGTAATTGTTTCATGTCAACGGCTATTTCAAGTCCAAGTATCAGTGCTTGGTATTCAGCGACATTATTGGAGCAACATTGTTTTAGAGTAAAAGAGAATGGTAGAATCTCTTCTTGTGAAGTGATGAACACCACGCCAGCACCAGCTCCGCCGCGATGTGCAGCCCCGTCAAAGTACATTTTCCAAGGAGGTTGAACTTCAATTAACATCGCATCTTCATCAGGAAACTCATCAGTTAACTCCCAATCATTTGGTATAGGATGATCTGCTAAGAAATCCGCTAGTGCTTGTCCCTTCACGGATTTTTGAGGAATGTACACAATCTCAAATTGTTGGAATTGGAGGTACCATCTTGCTAGTCGGTCACTAAGGACAGGTTTTGACATAACAAACTTGATGGGATTTGCTTTAGAAATAAGGCGGACAACATGAGCTTGGAAATAATGCTTCATCTTTTGAATTGAGAAGACCAGTGCCAAGCATAACTTTTCAATTGGCGAATAATTTAGCTCATTTGGCGTCATCGTTCTACTTAAGTAATAAAGAGCATTTTCTTTGCCTTCACTCTTCTCTTGAGCTAACAGGGCTCCTACAGACCTTTCTTGTGCTGCAATGTAGAGTATCAATGGTTTTCCAGGTATAGGGGCAGCTAAAACCGGAGGTTTCGCTAGATACTATTTGATACTTTTAAAGGCATCGCTACATATTTGGTCCCAATTAAAAGGAGCACCTTTCTTCATGAGATGACTGAATGGTTGACATCTCCCCGCTAGATTTGAGATGAACCTTCTCAAGTAGGCTAACTTTCCTTGGAGACTTTTTAACTCATGAATATCTCGAGGTTCAGGCATCTTTGATATTGCATCGACTTTGGCTTGATCAATTTCAATTCCTCGATGTCTCACAATAAAGCCAAGGAACTTGCCGAAAGTAACTCCGAAGGTACATTTCAATGGATTCATCCTTAGTTGATATCTTCGGAGTAACTCAAACACCATCCTTAAGTCTTTCAAATGATCACCCCTCTTCCTCGACTTTACTACCAAATCATCAACATAACATTCAACATTTTTATGGAGCAAGTCATCAAAGATATTTTGCATAGCCCTTTGATATGTGGCACCAGCATTCTTTAAACCAAATGGCATCACTTTGTAGCAATAAATACCTTTTGGCGTGCGAAATGCATTGAGTTCTTCATCTTTTGGTGACATGCGGATTTGATTATATCCAGAAGAACCATCCATGAACGACATTGCCTCATAACCAGTGGTGGCATCAATCATCAACTCTGGAATGGGAAGAGGAAACTCATCTTTAGGGCATGCATTATTGAGATCTCTAAAGTCAACGCAAACTCGAATTTGACCATTCTTCTTTCTCACAGGAACAATACTTGAAATCCATGTAGGATATTTTACCTCACGAATAAAGCCTGCCTCAATGAGTTTGTTAACTTCATTTTCTATCAACGGAATCAAGTCTGGTCTAAAACGTCTTTGAGCTTGTTTAATAGGATGAGAACCATTTTTGACTGCCAATTGATGGACCGCTACTCTAGGATTCAATCCAGGCATTTCTTTATAACTCCAAGCAAAGACATCTCTATATTCTTTGAGTATATTCATGTAAGCGACTTCTTCATCAATTTCTAGAAACGCACTTAAGTAAGTTGGCTTTGGGTCTTCATCAGTGCCAAGGTTAACTTCCTTCAAAGGGTCTATTGTGATCTTTACTCCTTCTTCAAGTTCTGGTGGAGCATCTTTAGCATCTTCCTCTTCCACAGGATCATTGTCATTGACAGATATATGACAACACGAGACAATATCTTCTACCTCTTCCTCAATCTTCTTTTGAGGCAAAGAATCGTACTCATTTTGGATTGTTACATGATTTGAGGAACCTACACTTTCTTCATCTTCCTCGCGCTCTTTGGTGTAAACCACAGTATGAACCTTTGCCTTGAGTTCCTCTTTACAGGAAACCACAAGTTCCACTCGTCGCCTCATCCTAGAAGGAATCAAACTTCTGAAATCCTTTCGAATCAAATGTGAAGTAGGCTTTGTAACTTTTAAATAACTTCTCAGGTTCTTGTTATTCTTCTTCAAAGGACCTAACCTCTCAAACACAGAAATTCTTGCAGTCGCTTTACCAAGTCGATCAAAGACGGAAGGCCTTTTGTTGGGAGCAGTGATGTCATCTTCAAAAGTTATATGATTATTGCTGGCCCTTCTTATGGAAATGCGAATTGGCGGCGGTTGGCTATAACCTAGGCCTTCACGCGCTTTCCTAGTTGTATCTTCTGATGTGAGTTTCCCTAGCGCTGATGGCTCACTAGGGTTGTATCCTGCCTTCACAAATAACTTGTAAGCATTGGGATCAAAACCTTCTTTTGTGCGTTTTGTAGGGAGAGTCATATCTCGCACTTGATCTTGAGCGACTGACTTTTCTGGCAACTTTGAAGACAAGTTTATTGCATCAATCCGTCTGATAGGAAGAGTTAGCCCTCTCAATGCATTTTCTTTAAGGTTAGATGGTTGATCTTGTTCTTTCTTCGCTTTTGGAACATAGCAAAGCCTAGAAGTCAGCTTCTTCTTTGAAGACAGGCTCTTCCCTTCATTAAGAATGGGACAAGAGTCTTTAGTGTCAATTTTCACCTTTTCGATAGCCTCATCAATTCTTTTGCTTATGATCTTATCAATCTTGATTGATTTGACGTCATTGGATTTGACCCCTTTAACAACATAATTTCTCAAATAGAATTTCGCATCCGCAAAGTGTGTCTCAACTTCGGTGAAAGGATTATCATCTGCAACTATCTTTCTTTCAATTCCACCTTCAAGATATTTCAAACATTGATAGTACGAAGATGAGACAATTCTATTCTCATGTACCCAAGGCCTGCCAAGTAATATATTGTATGATGTCTTTGCGTCGATCACATGCATCCATGCGTTTGATCGCAAATCTTCCATGTGGATCTCTAATTTAATAGAGCCTATGGACCTCTGCCCGCCTTGATTAAATCCTTGTATCAACAGACGACTTTCACTAAGTTCCCCAGTCGTGATACCAAGTTCCTTCAATGTGTGGATAGGCAAAATGTTGACTCCAGATCCTTCATCTATTAAGATTCTATTTATCTTCTTCTCTAGCACATGACCCACCATATACAAAGGACGATTGTGTAGTGTTTCACCAAATAGAAGATCGTTATCTGTAAATGTGATTTTAGTATCACAGACATGTGCTTCTTGGGAAGAAAGTTCAATAGATTTTTCAGAAGATGAAAGAGACATCATTTCTGAGATTTCCCTTCTATCTTTTTCTTCTTCCCTAGGAGACACTTTTGATGAGGATTCACTCGTTGTTCCTTCTTTTACAGTAGGAGGCACCTTCATTGTTTCTTCTTTATCCGCATTGAAACATGATGCCTCGACATTGCCTTGAGTAGACTTTGTGTCGAACGAGCTTGGCAAAAATTCCTCTAGAGTCACAAGACGTCGAGGTTTTTTGTAGTGATGCACTTCAGCCTTTGCCCTTTTGGGGTGCTTGATTGATTTTTGCTTCTCTGATTTCTTCACCATTTTTTCTCTAACCGGTTGCTCGGATAATTCTTTTCGTAAGCTTGACTTGTTGCGTCTTCGCCTAGTTACAAGAATCCAACCCTCATCACCACCTATGTCAACGTCCTGGTCTACTGGCTCTTCTTCATGCTTTTCAGAGATATATATTTGGACCGGATCAAGTGACCCAAACGTGATAGAGATCTGGTTAGAACTAGCCTTCTCATCATCAAGGATAATTTTATTTTCGTTAACCAATCGCATCACTCTATCCTTAAAGACAAAACATTTTTCAAGAGGATGACTCACAAGTCTGTGATACTTGCAATAATTTGGGTCATCAGTTTTTCCAGCTTCATCGGGTCGCTTCATCTCTGGCAAGTCAATGAGCTTTAACTCAAGCAATTCATCAAAAATTTCAGAAACGTCAGAATCCAAGAAGGGATACTTTTTTCCTTGCATCTCCCTCAGCGTCGACTTTTGATTTGAACGTGCTTGGAAAGTCGTTCTCACATTTTGTTTTACGCCCTCATTCGTAGTGAACTTTGCGGGCGACACATTTACACTCATGGATTCTTTGTTGTCATTTCTGGGCAGAAACTTGCTCCATCTTTTGGGTTCCTGCTTGTCCCTTCCTTTGCGAGGATCATGGACAATAGTCATATCTTTTCCGGCAGATGACATGTTCAATTCCATATCATGAGCGCGAGTAGCTAAATCCTCAAAGGATTTTGGTTTTATTCCTTGCAAGATGTAAAGAAGCTCCCAGTGCATTCCTTGAATACACATTTCGATTGCAGAAGCTTCACTAAGCCTATCCTTGCAATTTAGGCTCGCGTTCCTCCATCGATTTATGAAATCTATAACCGGTTCATCCTTTCTTTGGCGAGTATTCGTGAGTTCTACCATGCTCACTGTACGCCTTGTGCTATAGAAGCGATTGAGAAACTCGTGCTCTAATTGCTCCCAACTGTCAATAGAGTTAGGTTCGAGATCCGTGTACCAATCAAAGGCATTTCCTTTTAGAGAGCGAACAAACTGTTTGACAAGATGGTCTCCATAGGTTCCAGCATTATTACATGTCTCCACGAAGTGCGCGACATGTTGTTTCGGATTTCCTTTTCCCTCAAATTGTTGAAATTTGGGAGGTTGATAACCAGCAGGCATTTTAAAGTTATCAATCCTAGCAGTGTATGGCTTAGCATACATATGAGAAGATTTGGTGGAGACTTCATACTTATCTTTGATAGTGCCTTCAATAAACTCCTTCAAGCGATCGAGTGGGATCATTCCTTCAGAAGAAACTGGCATCTCTTTAACAAACGGGACTTTCTTGGCAGGATCTTCGATTTCTTGAACTTCGATACCCTTTCCAGGCGCATGACTAGCATCTCCATCTAAAAGTCCTTCCATTCTATCCATCAACTTATCAATTCGAGACTCTTGGTTTTGTACATGCTTTGTCAATCCTTCAACCAACTTCGTCAGATTTGCGAGTTGTTCCTCAGGAGAGGAAGCAGCAGTCACCATCGTTTGCATGACCATTGGAGATGCAGGAGAGTAGCACGGATTGTCACGTAAGTTAATCTTCAACGGACTCACATTACGCGATGTACGTGGAGATGATTCATAAGTTGAATCACAGTTCTCCCTTGTGGTAGAGCTCTTGGAACCAGATTGCTCAAGGAGAGCCAATGTCTTCTTGATCTTTTCAGCAACACTGCTTCCTCCTTCTAGAGCATTTGTGGAGAAACTTGCTCCTTTTGGAGTCGAAGACCCAAAAATAGGAGTTGATGCAGACGACACTTGAAGTGTTTGTTGTCCTAGTGTAGCAGCCTTGCTTCTCGTAACAACTCCGAAGCTTCCAAAGGTAACACCAAGGATGCCTTCAACTTCGGTAGAGAACTTGGAGTTAGTAGCCTTAGAGGCAGTTGATCGAGAGCTGTTGTTCATGGAAGTCATCTCGATATTCTTTGATGCTTGAAAAGTTGAGATAAGAGGTAGAGATGGTCCCACTGGGCGTGCCAGAATTTGTAGACAATAAAATTCGCGTCGAGAAAACAATAATCAAGAACGGAAGATTATAGCAACAATCGTTTTATTATTTCAAGTGCGAGTGTTACAATCTCTATAATTCCTCTGAATTCGCCTTTTCAATATATAAATTCAAGGGCTTTAAAGCTTGTTCTTGAATCTCTAACGAATTTGAACTTGAACTTTATCTTGATCCTGACTTTTATTTGAATTCAAGGGCTTCGAGCTTGTTCTTGAATTTGATGGTCTTGATCTTGATCGTTCTTGAACTTGAATGCTTGAATTCTTAAACTTGTAGCTTTGTAGAGAATTAAATGGCGTTTGTACCACGGATTTTCTCTAGCTTCTTATTTAGAATTTTCTTTCCCCTTTCTGAATTATGAGGACCCCTATTTATAGTTTTAGAATAGAGGAGTTGCGATTGGAATAGGATTCCGTTCGACCAATCAGATTTAAGTGACGTGGCATATGGGCTTCATGGAGCGGGCTTGTCATCTTTGACACATGTCATGATTCTATTGGTTTGTTATTTGACTTGGCATGCCACATCATTTGATGATGTGGCGCCAAGATGGGCTCTAGAATGAGATGAAATTGGGCTTAACAAATTGGGTTCATCAATTGTAGCTCAAATCAATTAATTTAGACTTTAATTAAGTCCATATTTATGGACTTAAATATTTAACTCAATTATATTAATCCATAATATTTATTTGAATTAATATATTTATCAATTTAATATAATTTGAATCATTTATAAAATTTATATTTAATAAATTTTAAATGATTACACACCTATGGTAGTAACAGGATTCAACAATGAAAGTAGTATGATTACATATAAAGCAAAAAATATAAAAATACAAATATGGGATAAAATCTTAATAATAGAAGAAATGTATAATTTTGAATTTACAACAAAAGATATGTTATTAGGAATGCCATTTTTAGATAGACTATATCCTCATATTATAACTAAAACTCATTGGTGGTTTACTACACCATGTGGATATAAAATAGGAGCAAAAAGAGTAAATAATAAACAAAGAAAACCAAAAGAATGGATAAAAGGAAGTGAAAAAATAAATCAAGAAATGGAAAACATAAATAGCAAACAAATAAACCAACTAGAAATTATCATATTTACAATAGATAAGGTTAAAATAATAAATGAACAATTAGAACTATTATATAGCGAAAATCCATTAGAAGGATGGGAAAAGCATAAGACAAAAGTAAAAATTGAATTAATAGATGAAAATAGTATAATAATGCAAAAACCATTAAAATATAATTTTGATGATTTAAATGAATTTAAAATGCATATAGATGAACTATTAAAGAATAATTACATACAAGAGAGTAATAGTAAACATACAAGTCCAGCATTTATAGTAAATAAACATAGTGAACAAAAAAGAGGTAAAAGTAGAATGGTTATAGATTATCGTAATCTAAATGCTAAAACTAAAACTTATAATTATCCAATACCCAATAAGATATTAAAAATAAGACAGATACAAGGATATAACTATTTTAGTAAATTTGATTGTAAATCAGGATTTTATCATTTAAAACTAGAAGAAGAATCTAAACAACTAACAGCATTCACAGTACCACAAGGTTTCTATGAATGGAATGTTTTACATTTGGATATAAAAATGCACCAGGTAGATATCAACATTTTATGGATAACTATTTTAATCAATTAGAAAATTGCATAGTTTATATAGATGATATATTATTATTCTCTAGAACACAAGATGAACATATTAGGTTATTAGAAAAATTTATACATATAATTAAACAATCAGGTATAAGTTTAAGTAAAAAGAAAGCAGAAATTATGAAATCACAGATAGAATTTTTAGGAATACAAAGAGATAAAAATGGTATAAAAATGCAAACACATATAGTACAAAAGATAATCAATTTAGATGAAGATATAGATACAAAAAAGAAATTACAATCCTTTTTAGGATTAGTAAACCAAGTACGAGAGTACATACCAAGATTAGCAGAATATTTAAAACCACTACATAGAAAACTTAAAAAAGATGTTGAATATCATTTTAATAATAAAGATAAAGAACATATAAAAAATATTAAGAATTTATGTAAAAAACTACCAAAACTATATTTTCCTGATGAAAATAAAAAATTTATTTATATAGTTGAAACAGATTCAAGTAATCATAGTTATGGAGGAGTTTTAAAATATAAATATGAAAATGAAAAAATAGAACATCACTGTAGATATTATTCAGGATCTTATACAGAAGCACAAATAAAATGGGAAATAAATAGAAAAGAATTATTAGCATTATATAAATATTTATTAGCATTTGAACCATATATTGTTTATAATAAATTTATTGTAAGAACAGATAACACACAAGTAAAATGGTGGATAACTAGAAAGATAGATGATTCAGTTACAACAAAAGAAATAAGGAGATTAGTATTAAATATATTAAATTTTACATTTACAATTGAGATAATTAAGACTGATAAGAATATTATTGCAGACTATCTCTCAAGAAAAAGATACAATGAAGGAAATATTAGCCATGATGACAAATCTTTGTCAAAAGATGGAGAAAATAGAAACAGAAGTACAAGTACTAAAAGAAACAGTTAATAGTCAGCAGCATGACTTGAAATATGCGGAGCTAAGTCAGCAGCATGACTTGAAACATGCGGAGCTAGAAGGTGACGTTGGGAAACACCTTAAAACCCATAACAAAACAATGTATACAGCTGCAGGTAGTGCATCTATTGCAGGATCATCTAAAAAAAAGGAGGAAGCTCAGGTAAAATATACAAATGTAAACCTGAACAAAATATTTTCGAAACCATATACTCCTCAAAATACCCAAAAAGAAATACTTATACCTCCACAGATAAACACGTATAAAGCTAGCCTAGATTCACAAAAACAGATATACAACCACATTACTAGAACATATATTGAAAATATATACAAAATACAAACTTTTCTAAACCAAAATCCCAGAGCAAAAAATCCAAAAAATACAAATGAAGACTATATAACCCAATATTTACAAGGCTATAATAAGCTAATAGCACAACCCAGAACAAATCCAAATTTAGTAACAACTTGTTACAACTACGGATTATTAAATACTGTATATACAACAACAGGAGAAGAAATATCTAAAATAGCAGAATTATATAAAGCATTTTTACAGTATAAAAGAATAACTAAAGGAACTTTATTTTATATAAAGTTCTATTCAGCTACAGCAGAGATACTATATGATGAGATCAAGCCTATGATACAAGCTATAAAGATTGGTTTAACAAGGGAAATGATAATCCCTGAAAAGATAGACACACAAGAAGAAATACAAAAGGTAGATATTCCAGATTTTTATGCAAACAAGAGAATTATTGGGATAGCTACTATACTAAACGAGATAGCAAACAATTATTTGAATGAAAATGCAATTTGGAGCTACTACAATAGAGAACAAACAATAATATACTCCAACTGCAGAGAAATCAGAGCAGCAGATATGGAAGATTTAAGACAATGGATATTAAATCTACTGAGACCAGAACAAACACCTACAACAAGAGCAATTAGGAAAAATTTTATTTCTCCTAATCTAATGACAAGATATTGTAAACTAATAGGACAAAAATATCCTGACCATTTATGCTCAAAATGTGAAGGAGAAGATAATTATGTTCCAGAAGTTCAATTAGAATAGAAGAAGCTGGAAGAAAGAAAAAGACAAAGAAGACAGAGATATTGCAAGAAGATAACGCTACAAGGAGATAAGATCACAAAGGTGGCAGACATAAAAGAGATAAAAAGATAGGAATCTTTGAAAAATTTGCAAAGGAAGAGATAAGATTAGATATTACTTTATTAAAGTTGTTTGTCCATTATGTAAAGAGATAGATTAGAAATTATTTTATTAAAGTAGTTTGTTTTATAGTATTGGCCAAATAATATAACGCCATATGTATTACTTTATTAAAGTAGTTTGTTTTATAGTATTGGCCAAATAATATAAGGCCATATGTAAAGTTATTGTCGGCCATTATTATAGGCCAACCTTGTAAAATTTTAGTATAAATAGAGGGCTTCTCCCTCAAGTAAGAAACAGACCTCTTCCAAGAAATTTCTCTCTCCATTTTTTTAAATTCCACTTCCAACCCCCATATTGGTATCCCAACGTCACCTTCTAACTCCGCATGTTTCAAGTCATGCTGCTGACTTAGCTCCGCATATTTCAAGTCATGCTGCTCACTATTAACTGTTTCTTTTAGTACTTGTATTTCTGTTTCTATTTCTCCATCTTTTGACAAAGATTTGTCATCATGGCTAATATTTCCTTCATTGTATCTTTTTCTTGAGAGATAGTCTGCAATTTTCTAATTATACATACAAAATTATTTAAATATGTATTTTAAATTTATTTAAACGCAACTTCATAATTTTACTTAGTTAGAACTCATATTAATAATAATAAATAAGTAATAATTCACATATTATCAAGTCAACATAATATAAGGGTGCAAAACTATCACATATTCGATCTGATTGTTGTTAAATAGGATCGACATTGATGAAATATATAATTTTTTATAATATTTTGATATCTACCATCTCTAAATTGTTTCGAGTTTTGATTGTCGTTATTAATATAGTTTTAGATTATATGTTAAAATATTCAAATGAATAGCCTAAATATATTTAAACATAATAATTAATAAAATTATATACGTACTTTGACGTCATATTAATAACTGATATGAGTAATGATCTATAAGTTATCAAATTGACGTAATATAGTGCGGGTACAAGACTATAATTAACATTAACACTTACTCTCGGGGACTCTCAACAATATATCATATATTTTAGTAAAATAAATATGAATTCTGAAATTTACAATTGAATGATATTGATTAATACGATTCTTCATTAATTAATTAACCGTTCATACATTGTGTATGTTTTTCTTTTAGAAAAATAAAAATATAATTTTGGGACTTAGATATTTTAAATATTTGTTAATGATAATGCATTTTGTGTAGTGATGTCTTGAATTCAGAAAGTCATTTCTTATAATATAGTATTGTCTTAATATCAAGGTTGACTACTCTCTTTTTAATATAATACTAATTAACATTGATATATATAGAATATTTTTTACACTTCATTACTATACCACATTGTTTGTTTGATAATAATAATAATGTGCAGATTATGTTGGATTATTATTAGGAGATAAAGATTTGATATATTTCTTAATTTTGTGATATAGAGATAATAAAATATTCCGTAAAAAGAGGTCACATGTACTTTTACGCTTACATGAGCAAATTAAATAACTGATCTATTCTCTTTTGACTAACGAAAGTTAAAATTTGGATTTTTAAGTTTTTAATTTATTAATTTTAGTTATTTAACCAAACAATATTCATATAGAGGAAAATCAGATAGTTTTTCCACGTGATTTCATTTTTGAGTTTTTTTTTTAATTCAATCGTTAAATTTGGGTCTTAATTATCTCCCTCATATATATATTTGTTTATCAATATTTGAGTTTGTTGTTCCTATTTAATTTTTCGCTCTCATTTTTAGTGTAGAAAACATGAGAAACAAAAAGAAATAGTGAACGAAATAAAAATGATTTTTTTTATAAAAAAAAAGCAAACTAAAATTAATTTTTTTTGTGGTTATATTGAATTTTATTTTGTAGTTGTAAAAACATTGATGCATCTACAATAGACTTTGCAAGAAGACGAGTGAAAAATTAAATTTGATCATCAACATAGTAAATCAAAATTAGTCATTGAATTAAAGAAGATAAAAAAAGGATAAAATTTCAAGTATGAAGATGTCACGACCGGGGACCACCCACTAGACGCAACCGGCGTCGTCGTCCTCGGAGAGGACTAAGACTAGCCTCTTAACATTCGTCATTACATTCATAGGTTAAAAATGCGAAAAAATTAAAACTTTTATATATTGAGGTTTACATAGACCTCTCACATACTACTAAGGGAGTTTACTTAGAATCCTTGCATAGGAAGCATACATAGGCTTCTTAATTAGACAATATACATAACATATAAAGATTTAGTCTAATATACGATCTCACATTTAAACCATCTAAAATGAGTAGAACATTCGGGCATAGCCCATACTTCATTACAACAAAAGGCACATATAGACTTATACAGTAATAGTCTTCAAATGAAAGAGAAGGAAACTAAATGTCTTTAGACAATAACAACATCAAGTAGCTAGATACTGGCATCATCCTCAAATGGTGAGGACCTACCAAACACTTGGGGAATATCCAAGTAGTCATGCAAATGGCCTTCTAACTTCAACGGCCCGAACTTACATATTTGTAGAAAACATAGAAATATGGGTTAGTACACCACTTGTATTAAGTATGGATATATGCACATAAAATCATTTCAAAACCATGTTTAAAAGAACATTTTATTCAAAGTCATGCTAAGTCACTTTTGAAAGCCTTAATGCACAAATAAGAGCACAGACAAGCCAATGATCACATATTCATCAAGACAAGTCCATCTGCAACACAAGACCAACATCATCAATAAAGTCAATGCAACATGGATACTATCAACATAAGGTCATATCAACATTAATAGTATCATATAAAAATCATATAACCAAAATAACTCCAACATAATGTCCTAACAACAATACATGTACAACAGTTCATATCATCAATCTTATAAGACCCTTACTAATAATCCCATACCAAGCATATAAGTGTAATGCTCATATGAAGTCTCATAATCCCACATAATCAAGTAAATAAGGAAAGAAATCATAAGTAATGTCTAACTTCACATAACATAGCATCATGAGTAGTCATAACCATATATAGCAATATAGACCAATGACATGTTCATAAGTGAAACTAACATCATATAGGATCATCAACTTGTAAAGTCAACATTTGCATATTATTAGAGTCATAAGAGCATAAGAACATCCTCCTAAGATTTCCCTCAAGGCCAACTAGTACAATGCATAGGTAGAGTCTCATACCCCTACCTATACTAAGAAGAACCCTTTAAGTCATCCTAGTTAGAGTTCACTTTATTACATTCATTTTACTTTCGGGAACAATTGTCTTAATCGACATATACCATGTGAGCTAAACATGAAATCCGGTGTCATGAAACCCTACACAGAAAGAAGGTGGTCTACTTGCCAAGGTAGGACCAAAACATGAATATAACATTCTTGGTGAATCCACTAGCTAGTATTCCTATGGGGGCAACATAGTTCAAGAACTAGGAGACATGCTTAAGACCCTCTTTATGCACCATGGCATTGTAATTTCTATCTCATGAGAACTATTGTGAACCTACCTTCCCACATTGGGAAGGGACATCTCTCATAACTAGTTCACTCGGTCCTAAGCTAAAGTCCCTTTTTGAAATGTCTTTAAGACTTTATTAATCAATCATAGCTTAATGTAGGTCATAGGAGACTAACCCCCTTGTATAACATATCATTTAGCTCATTAGATATTGCATGAGAATGCCCTTTCATTACAACCCTTCATTTGTGAGATTAACACCCCATCATCATATCATAGTAAGGCACATAATTGATTCACAATCAACCTAATATCATCATACCTTAATCATAATCTCACAATTTATATAGTCAAGACATTTCAATTACATTTATCATTCCATCACCTATGTAATCTAATCACATGTAACACTTCAATTGAACATCATCATCAAGTATAAACCATCACAATTGAAGTAAGGGTTCAAGATCACAAGGTCTTACCAATTCACCTTCATAAGCCTTCTTCAATGGTCTTAACATCAACCAACCATATTCACCCATCAATAGGCTTAATAACATCATACAATAGTAATCTATACAAGAACTAAGTCAATCGTATCATAACAATCCAAATTAACTTCAATTTATATCATAGGGTTAGGTGAATAAAGTTCATCAGGAATTCTTCAAGAATTAGATTCAATTCCAACAATACATGACCCTAGGCAGTCCATAATGAATTAGAATAGCTAAGACAAGTCTAACAATTAACACATTCATCAATTCCCATCAATTCATAAGTAAGATTCATGATTTGTGGAAATTGGGGAAAAGAAATGATCCACACGAGATACCCGTAATTAACATCAATTACTCAACAATTTATACTTAATTAGCCATAGATAATCACAATTCGTCACAATAAATCATCAATTTCAAGTTTAGAAGAAAACTCATTTGTAGAGAAAAACCCTTGGACTTGGGTGATTTAGAAATCAACTTTGAAGGGACCTCTTGGGGAAAGGAATCCCAAGAGTGAAGAACCCATACCTTAGTGAAGTTTTATCCACAAAAAATTGAGTAAGAACCTTGGAGACTTTGTGTTCTTCTCAAGCTTCTTTGCTTCTTCAATGAAAGATGAATGGAGAGAGAATTTTGAGAGAGATGAGAGCTTTTGGGTTTTGATTTGGGATTTGATTTGAGTGAGTGAAAATGACTTAAAACTGACCTAAAACCAATATATACTCGTCCCCTAAATTACCCAAAAGACCCCTCACTTAATTGGGTCTTTTTGTGAAGTCAAAGTGACTTAAAAATAAGGCGGGCGAATCTGGGAAATGATTGAGCGTCGCGGGGGCAGTTTCACATCTTTTTTCTGAAATCCGGGTTGAGTCAGTGAGCCTCGTGAAGGCCCCGCGTCGCGAGTCAGTTTTTGCCTATACAGTGTAGGCTTCGCGACGCATGGCAGCCTTCAAATCCTGGTTGCACGTAGTCCTGCTTGCCAAAGTTTGGGTCCTCATCAAGGACCCTTCGGGCGGTCCTCATGGAGTCGTGACTGGACGTTTGAACCCTATATATTATATTTTATCTATTTAAAGCCTTTTTACAAGTTTTAGACTTTGTATGACACTTCCAAACCCTCACCAAATATAGAGACGCCTACTAGTTCAATTTCACTAGTTTCCGGACGTCAAGGTCTTTATTTAACGTTTTGGCTCTAACCTTTTCTAATTGAGTTTATTACATTAATATAGATATGAAAACATCATTTAACCATTATTTAATGGGTGAGGATCTATTCTAATTCATGTGACTTCCAGAGTGTTACAGAAGAGGATCAAATATACCTCAAAATATTGCGAGAAGGGTCAAATATACCTTTTATATTTTTATTTCGTTAAAAAAAATTAATATGTTTTTCACTTTCGTTAGCGAAAAATGATCTTGGATCTTCAAACATACCTCAAAATATTGCGCGAAGGATCAAACATACCATGTATAATTTTTATTTTATCAAAAAATAATTTTGAATCAATTTTTTCACTTCATATAAAAAAGATTTTAGTTATATCAAAGTTATACATGTAACAATTAAAATAGATGTGAGCCACTTTCTTTTAACAAAAAATATATTATCTCTAAATCACAAAGTTGTGAAATATAATTTATTATTATTATTATTATTATTATTATTAATAGTAGTAGTAGTAGTAATAGGATTATATAAATGACCAATGTATATGACACTTTTGGTTAATTATTTCACTTGTTAAGTTATTTTATAAGTTTTGAGTTTGAATTGCGTATGAGATAATTTTATTTTAACTTTAATATTATTAGTGTTTATCTTGCCATTTAAATTTTAAATTTTATTTCTAATTGTAAATTTTAAATTTGTGTTCTTTAAAATTTATATTGGAAAGTAAAGGGAAGAAAAGAAATTATTAAGGCTATCATTTTGTAGCCCTTTTAAAGAAATTGAATTTAACATGTATTTATGGAAATTATGAGAATTCGGGAACAAGTCTATTCCCCATGTATTGGGAAAACTTTTGTGTAATAAAAAATAAATAATAAATTTAAATTTAAATAAGGGTAAGAATGTCAAAAAGTAAACTTGTTTATAATGTGAATGTGTCATTTTAACCATTATAATCAAATTTTTCTTGCCCAAAAGATTTTTCCTAAAAGTTAGGCCTCGTTCCTTTTTTTTCTGAACATGCAGGTGGACTATTTGTTAGGAGACAATCCACTAAAAATGTTATACATGGAGCTTAATCGCGAACCATCCAGCAAAGATACAATGCAGGTCTGGTTTCAGTGTGATGAATTCACAAGTACCAAACCCGAACGTACTAGTGGGGGCTGTGGTGGATGGTCCTGATCAGCACGATCATTTCCTAGACGAGCGTTCAGATTACGAGCAATCTGAACCTGTCACTTACCTTGGTCACTCATTTGGCCAACTCTAAGTCAAGTGTAGAATCAAGAATGAAGCCATGTTGGGTTTTTTCTCTTAATCATTTAATAAAACGATACAATTTAATATTTAAATAAAATAGCTAAATATTTTTATAAACAATTTAATTTATAGTAGGGGATTCAACTTTTAACTTTTTTATTGTTCTTACTTTTATATATATATATATATATATATATATATATATATATATATATATATATATATATATTTCATGTTTTATAAATTATTGATGAAAGATTAATTAGTTAATTTGATATGTTTATTTGGCTCTTGGTAGAGTGTTCTACTTTAGTATAAATACTAGTATTCGTGCCCGTGCATCGCGCGAATATTTTAAATGTCATAGTTTTTAAAATAAAATAATTTTATAAAATTTATTATTCACTTGTTTAAAAGAAATTAAAAAATACATATAATAATACTCTACTTATAATAATACACTATTACTAATTATATGATCAGATTAACTTATTTTAGTGCACAACTTTATTTTGTTGTAATATTATTCTAATAATATAATCAACCACTACAAGAAAAAGCTAATTTTGCGGAGGTATAATTACAGGGTTGCAATAACCTCCGTACAAATATATTAATTGTGGGGGTTATCTCAACCCCTTTTATTTCTTCGGTACATTGAGGGTTATAACCCCCCATCTATTCCTTAAGATAATACGTAAAAGTTTAATTTTATTTCCTTTTAGCTTTAATTTCATTTTTTCCCCAAAAAATCGCAGAGCCGTTTTAGACTCAGGAGAAAAATCGAGTCTCTTCTCATCCTCTCACCGATCGCTCACTCTTCTCTCGCTCTCAAATTTCTTTCAATTTCAGATTTCTTCAACAGTTATTAGTTCTTACCAGAAAATCGTTAGTTGATTGCTGAGTTTTGCAACTTTGGTTTAGTAGATAAGAATAATCAATGGTTGAAGAAGCTGATTTTTTTCAAGTTTGGTTATAAGCAAAAATTGCTGATTTCAATTTTTGCTGGTGCTGTAAATCGCTGAATCTAAGGTATTTTTTCCCCTCATTGTTTGAATTTGCTTTTGAAATTTTAAATTACTTTTCAAATCGTCCAAAATTTTGGGGTTCGATGTTTAGAATTCATGAAAGTTTAATCATAAAGTGAGTTGCCCTAATTTTACTCTAGTAGCAATGTGATCTCATGTATTTCAAGTTTTGCTTGATCGCTTGATTCTAGTTTAGTTTATGCTTTTTTCGAATTTCAAATTGATGAATACATTCAATTCATAACAATAGTTGATATCCTAAAAGGTTAAAGAATAATCTCACTGGAGAAAACTGAAAACATAAGCAAACCTAAATTAGTTATATAACTTCTATTGTATTAAGATAGTAATTTTAGTCGTGTATAGAATTAGTTCAAAGCATGTTGACAATGCAGGTAGTAATCACAAGTCAAGCAAAAGCTAAAAAAACACTAAGGATTGCAACTATGACGATATGTTCATAGTTCTCTGTGTAAGAAGTGGGGTGCGAGAAGGATAAAGTTGTATGATGAAGTTTACATTGTTTCGATAATATTCAACTGTTGATATGCTTACATTGTTTGTTGAGCTAGAGATGGAAATAAACTGTGTTTAGTTTTATCTAAGGGATTATGGGAAGGAAAAGAACTATTAATATTAATTACAGCAATCATATTAATATACGTGAATTTCGACTCTCAAAACATAATTAATGTACTTCTTCATTTGTGATCGAACATAAGAATCTTGTTGTTTTCACTCTTTCTGACAGATATAAGTAGTATGATAAATGTTGCAGTAACAATTTTCCTTATTTTTTTAGACTACTTTGTTCTTTTCTCATGTAGTTACAGGCTTTCATTTGGGATAATGCAGCTTCAATGGCAAGTGGTGTATACCATTTCTACAAGCTCTATTGTTAGCTTACTGCAATTTAGCTTGTAAGTGAGTTTGAGTACGAGAATCTTATAGCGTCAAGACTAGACTTCACTTCCTGTTACCACTTACCAGTGAGTTCACTCTTCTCGTTTTTAACGCCTTCTCATTTGGTTATGTTATCAAGTTGACTATTTAAAGCTCTTCTATACTTAATAATTTCAATAAGAGCCTTCTTTTGCTGCACCATAATTTAAAAAGACCAACAATAATCGGGGGAATATGCCTGTGCTGAGCACGGGTCCAATGAGCTTGTCACTTTTTTACTTAGCACGAAGAATGTTTCTTTACAGGCCGTGGAGCAAAATTCAAACAATCTCCATTCCATGAGAGTGAGTTGTACAATGCAGAATAACTTGTAAATGTAATAACTATTGTCTTTAGCTTGTGATTTCGACTACTTTCTGACCTTAATCTTAATGTCTTATCACTTTGAAGTTTCATGATAATGTTGCAGATCTTATCTTGAGTTTGGATGCTAGTGATTTGAAGTTTAAGCAAGTTTTTGTAGTGATTTGAAGTTCAAGCAAGATTTGAAGTTTCTTGTAATCGTAGTGGTTGAAGTGAATGACATTTCAATTTATTTTGTAAAACTATAATACACTTTATGGTATATTTCTGTACTGAAATATTGTGTTATTTCTTATACTAATATGTCATTTTAGGTTTGATTATGATGTACATGTTGGTTAATTAATTAGTAATATTTAAAATTGAATATTTTTAGCAAAACTCTATAAAAAGATACATTTCATAAATGGCAGAGTTTCAGCTCCTGTTAATTTTAATGTAAAGTTCATGAATTGCAGGGGTTTTGACTCCTAGAATTCACAAATTTTTGGAATTTTGAATCCTAGAATTTAAAATGTAGGGGTCAAAACCCCCACTAATGAACCCCTGCTAATGGTACTAGGGGTTGGAGAAAAACCGCCGGGACTTAATTGTGACACATCTAACTGCAGGGGTTTCTCCAACTGCCGTAATACTTAGTTGCGGGGGTTACTGATCCCGCAATATGTAATTTAACCCCTACAATTCAAGTGTTTTTTTTGTAGTGAACTAATATGTTTTTAGTATATATATATATATATATATATATATATATATATATATATAATTCTATTATATAGAATAGTGAAGTGGTAGGACGATCAAGGGTAAATATGTAATTTCATTCTAACAAGAATCTATTAATAAATATAGTAAAATAATTCTACAAACATCTTTCTATATATGAGTAAATAATGATCAAGGGTAAAGAAGTAATTTCACGCTAACAAAAATATACCAAGAATGATAACAAGAAAATTAAATATTTCTAGAAACATCTTTGGTTATTGTTATTACTTCACTTTCTTTTTTTTTCTTTTGTGAATTATTGTGATATATGTTTTCGTTACTCTTTTTTACTTAGGAAAAATGTACAAGTACCCCTCAACCTATGCCCAAATTCTCAGAGACTCACTTATACTATACTCAAGTCTTATTACCCTTGAACTTATTATATATATATATTCTGTACAGCCACATACAAGTATTGATAGTGTGATCAACAACTAATCATCACTAGATACAACTCAGCATAGTCTTAACTAACTTTTTCCTTCCACTAACTAAGGCTAACAACCAAATAATAGAAACATGCTAGCATAACTAACTGAATTCCTTCATTCTTTCAATAATAACACATTTATAAACCACCTATGTAAGTGTGAAGTGTAAGCCGCTTCAAGGAAAATTCGGTAAGGCAAGTTCTCTAAGCACTTATTAATCGAGATGTGTTCATGGCTGAAATGAACAAAACAATGAGAACTAAAAATAGTTCAAGGGTTGATTGTGTGACTTATGTTGTCTAGGTATACACCAAAGCTCGACGGTTCAAAGATATCAAATCTACCGATTGACCGAGTATATCCGATATATATGCACTACAGAAAGTTTAAAGGAAAACCTACTTATCCAGATGCGATTAACCCTTACTTACGAATCAGTTTTTCATGCATATGTTTTTAAAAATAGTCATTCCTTATTCATGTGGGGGATTGTTGGGTTTTAAAGGTGTAAACAGGAAATGAAGGGTTGTGACTCTCCTAAAGGGTTGTCACTTTGACGGAGGGTTGTGACCATTATGAAAGGTTGTGTTCTTTCTAAAGGGTCGTGACCTTTTGAAAGGTTGTGCCTTTTACAAAGTGTTGTGACCTTTCTGGAAGGTTGTTTTCTTTCCTAAGAGTTGTGACCTTTACCCTCTGTTGGCTATAAATAGAGAGGTTGTCTCTCATTTCTCTGCATTGAATTCTTCCCTTCTTTTGCATACATTTCTTACAAAACAAAATCGATCAATTGTGTCTGTATGTGTGATTCGTTGCTGTCATTTTGAGTTCGTTGAAATTATTGAAGTTTGAGGTACCTCTACTTCTTTAATGGTTAATCCGTTTATCTTGGGAGGAATTAATCTGCAACCTCGGGTACTTGGGGGGATTAAATTTCTTAAGGACACACAGAAGATTCTGTGAACTCGGATATTTTTTTGTGTTTCCTTTCATCTTCTATTATTTTTTCTGTTTTGCTAATCTGAATACATGAGTTAACACCTAATAACTAGACACTAAGTCTACCAACAACTCTACATGCCTCAAGATTAGGAAACACACAATTAAAAAATTAAAACATAAAATATCTATCTTCTGAAAACAGAAAACACATCAGCAGCCATATCATCATGCCAACTCAACATCAGTTAACAACTCATGAGTCAGATTTCAACATAATAATTTTTGAATATTAACTAATGAGATTATTTATTTAGCATCAACATAACACATGAATCAACAGGCGAAAACCACATGATCATCAAGCCATGACAATACAATTAATACATCAGGTAAAGTGAGTGTATGATAATACAATATTCCTTAACAGATATAGTTGTTGAACAAATATATAATTTAGTTAGTTTAGAGGAGTAAAAAAAGTGAGGAAATTTTGAAAGTTCACATAATTGTTGTATCATGGAAGGGAAAATTAATTAAATATCTATTGTTTTACGGAGTCCTATCTAATCAATTATAAGTATTGTTTTCTTTTAACCTCCGATCTGTATATTACCGTTACGAAAAAATGAAGCGAGACTAAATATGCTAGCTTTAGATTTACAATATCTTATAACCTTCTTTTTCCTAATTCTACATATTTATTCCATGACTATTTTTGGTCTTTTAACTTAGTTGAGGGGATTTATTTATTTATTTAAGAGTACTGCACCCAAAGAGATGTATAAGCCATAGAAATGAGGCCAGCAAGTTCTATGGTCACTCTTCCTTCTCCGGCGGATTTTGTCCCATAACTTTAATTTCATCCAAGTATGAGTCCCCACAATAAAGGTGCTTTGAAGTAATCTAATTCATCAACAAAGCAGAAAACTATCTCCAAAACAAGTACAGTTGATGGGATAAATGCAGGTATTGGAGATTTGGGCTTCAAAGCAGATCGAAATGATTGATAAAATTGTGTGCGCGCGCGCACGTGCTAGAGATTGGCAAGAATCCCAGAAATCCATTCTGTCTCGACTAGCAAATATCACAAGGGTTAACTTGCTTTAATGAAAGTGATATGGATGCTTTGTACATAATTGTGCTGTCATGGGTTGCTGAGAATGTGATATTTGCTAATCGAGACAGAATGGATTTCTGGGATTCTTACCAATCTTTAGCACACAGGGAACCAATCAATCAATCATTTTGATCTGAGTAGAAGCCCGAATCTCCAACACCTACATTTATCTCATCAATAGTACTTACTTCGGAGATAGCTTTCTTCTTTGTTGATGAATTAGTTTACTTCCGGGCACCTTTATTGTAGGGACTCATACTTGAATGAAACTAAAGTGATGGGGTAGGTCTGCAGAAGAAGGAAGAATGACCATAGAAGTTAGAACTTGCTGGTCTCATTTCTATGGCTTAAACATCTTGCATTACTCTTGGATAAATAAATAAATAAATCCCCTCAACTACGTCAAAAGACCACAAATAGTAATGGAATAAATCTAAAGCTAGCTTACATTTTAGTCTATGCTTCATTTTGTCATAATAATAATATATAAATCAGAGGTAAAAAAGAAAACAATACTTATAATATATTAGATAGGACTTTGTAAAACAACAGATATTTAATTGATTTTCCTTTTCATGATACACAAATTTTCTGAACTTCTAAAATTTCCTAACTTTTTTTGACTCCTTAAAAGTAACTAAATTGTATATTTGTTCAACAACTATATTTGTTAAAAAATGTTGTATTTTCATATAATCACTTTACCTGATGTATTAGTTCACATCTTCCTAATTTATTTTCTTCAAGAGACATTAGTGATTACAAAGTTTTTGTGAATTCAAAGCAAATACTCGGAATGTATACCCATCTAGCAAATTTCTTTTCTTATTTTAGTGGATTCTTTCATACATGTCAGTGTTCTTTGTTATGTGCATATATAATTGGTTACATAATCATGTTTTATCTACATACATGCGGAAATTACTTGATAAAAGGAACATTTACAATCAATAAATATATCTCTTGTCAACGTCCGAAATAAATTTGAATATAGATAATGCTAATAATAATAAAAAAATGTTTTAAACTTCTGAGTACTCAAGAAAGAGCTGACTCACTAGCTTTGTATCTCTATGAAGCCTCGACTAACTGAAGATAGTAACATGATAATACCCATGGCTACCTGACTATTAGACTAACAATGATTGAAAACCCAATAAAGTAAACTAACTAAATTAGAGCCCTCCTGATATGAGGAGGTCTCATCGACTGCTGATGGAAAGAGATTTACTGAACGTGTTCCATCAAAAGTATGTGAAACGACATCATAAAATGATGTCAATAGATGAAATGTACGGTATGTAATATTAATGAATTGAAATACATAACTGAATTGATTACATGAACCGAAAGAAAATGAAAGTAACCTAACTGAAAGGAAAGCGCAAATGCAAAATGACACCATTAAAGCTTTACAATAAGGTATGCAATAATATCAATTACTATAATAATATACTTTATTTTACATGAGGAATTTCTCTAACCGACAATCATCACTATAAACCTCGTAATGATACAATGTCTTGCTCACGTTTTCAGAACCGTCCTATACTCTACCGGAACATATGACATAACTCAAATTATGGATCCACTAAAAATCCTTTTTGAAGCAGGTGAGGATTCATCCAAAGTCCAAACAATACTATCTATGTTGGCGGCGTAGGTTATGGGTTTGAGTTATCTCAACTCTTACCCAAATTGTTGATCAGTGCTACACTAAAAATATATGCAATAATGCTAAGATAATAGTACTAACTTGGTTGAATTAATACTCCAAAGGCCCTCTTTGAGAATTAATTGAGCTTTACTTTAATGAGTGAAATGAAAATATATGCAATAATGCTAAGATAATAGTACTAACTTGGTTGAATTAATACTCCAAAGGCCCTCTTTGAGAATTAATTGAGCTTTACTTTATTGAGTGAAATGCTTGTGAAAACTATTTATGCTCTTCTCGAAATAGTACTTCTTTTCTCAATAAAAAATAATACATTTGGAAACATTAGTGTTCCTTTACAGCTCTTCTCGAATGATGTTTAAAAATATACTTGGACTCACTTTAAATTTTAAAATCAATGCATGGAAATACTTGCACAAAATCTCAATGACTAGGATTCATGTGATAATATAAGCATGAACAACAACTCAAGAATCTAAATGCGTAAAGTATCATAATCTCAATGGTTAAGAAAACTAGAATTCAAAATAGGGAAGACAAACCAAACTCATAATTTACAGAACATTAGGTAGAAACCTAAATCTATCTCTTTACTAACTGAATTTAGATGTAGGACGTGAGGACGAACTTCGTACAACACTATGAATGAATAGTCTTGCATATCTTAATATGAAGTTATTAGATTGAAAACTTTGGTGGAGACTTCATTTTTATTGAGCCTGAGGAAGAACACTAGCTTTCTTGATGTAAATCATTGATCTTGAGAAAAAGACTCTTTTATGGAGTTCTTAGAGGGGAAGAACTTGAGAAAACCTTGTATCGAAGGGTTCTCGTTGTATCTTGAATTTTTCACATGGAAGTTTTCAGTTTCTTGATGAATAAGATGAACCCTAGGTGAGTTTTCATAGAATTTTGAATTTTTAGATTGATAATTATGATAGGAAAACTAGTTAGTTTAATGATATACTCCTTTAAAAAACCAAAAACGACTTAGATATGGCAAAAAATCTTGGAAAAGGACCAAAATAACCTTGGAACACGTGCATCAAGATTTTGGAAAACAATCACATAAAGCATTCACAGAAGGCTCCACGGTCCGTGGAACATTCTATCATTTGTAGTAGTGGCCGTGGAATTGGGCCCGCCTATCACAACTTCACTGAAACATGCATACTCTGAACTCTAGTTAATGCAAACTTGGTAGAGTTGGAAATAAGACTCATAAACCTTAAACCTTTAATGTGATAGGTTATTCACCACCTAACTTTTTATATTCTAAGAGATATTACCATTTGAAGTTCACCCAAGTAAAGTCTTATATCAAAACTCAACAGTAAGGAAGCTTCAACTCAACTTTGTGGTAGAGGGTTCTTATGACTTCAATTAATCTCCAAATTTATTCCCACACTAAATAATTGACCTGAACACCTAAGCACAATTTAAGAATCACCTGATAGTACCTTATATGCATATAAATAATGGTTTAACTCTTATCTTAGAATTTTTAGGATGTTACAAGTAACTCTGAATGTCGGGAGCTCACACTATTCTTCGAACACCAAAAGCTGCTCCGCACGAACTCCAAATCAATAGTTAAACTCATATTATGATATGCAAAGTGCAGAAGTATAGTATGAGCACCTACAAGCGGAACTCAATAGTCATCAACCATCTAAGCTCCAAATAATACAAATATAAATAACAAGTAGTAAGCAAGGTACAACACAAGT
This sequence comes from Solanum sitiens, assembly GCA_016801875.1. Taxonomy (NCBI): domain Eukaryota; kingdom Viridiplantae; phylum Streptophyta; class Magnoliopsida; order Solanales; family Solanaceae; genus Solanum; species Solanum sitiens. Next base: position 62,679 of record JABWTJ010001084.1, read on the forward strand.
AACTAAATAGGATATATACTATGCTAGACAGGTAATAAGGAAAAGAAACAAAACACAAAGAACACGGAACCGACTCAAGAACGTACCAGGACACGCGAGCCAACAACCTGTTCACAAGAAAATTATGATCCAAGAGTTGTCTACCCAAGTCTAGGAGGGCTAAAATCCACAATATCGAGGCCACAACCTATCAACAATCAGATCAATAACACAAGAATACAAAATCAACAAACAATAACCTAACTGACCCCATAAATCCAAAAGGTACAAGCAACAAACATAAGCTAACTGCCCCGATAAAATGAAGGGTGCAAACAATAATCAATTATACTAGAGCTAGGTAATGAATATCAATGCAGGATTTGAAGTAGAACTATTAGTAAACATAAGTAACCAAGTGTATACACTACCCTCTGTCCAGATTAGCGATGTAGGACCCGTGCATGTCCCTCTTCATGTACAATGGAACACACTACCAGAAAGACTCACAAGCGACAAGGGAAGCCCGTATACACTGCCTGGGTCAATACTAGGTCTTACAACAAGTCCTACACATTGTGGTACCATAGGTATAAGTAGCTAAAACATCCGAGAAGAACATCAACGTGTCGGATTGTCAAGTAAAAATTGAGTGCATCCCAGATGCCTCTAATGTTTCGAGTCGAAATGTATCACATCATGTACGCCTCATAAAAATCACAAAAAATAAATTTATAAAAATGACCCAAGTGGTACGACATTCGTTAAAACGAGTTTAGAATAGTAACTAAGTGAAAATATCCCTTCTCCCGAAATGGTAATGATGTAAAAATGCATGAACTAGGATTTTATTACAAAACACATGAGAATGAACAACAATGCAATGCATGTCATCACCAGCATTCTAACAAGGTACTCACAATTAGAAAAATAATATCTAACCTACCACGCTACCAAGGCGGAGAGTACTAACCTGTAATCCTTCTGGTACCTTACCAAAGCCTAGGGCCAACAATATAAACACAAGATCAATAAGTTATAACAAGCCTACCCCTAATCAATGAGAAAAGAAGTCAAGAAGAGCTTCTAAATCAACAAAGAGAGAGAAAAACAACTCAAAGAACAACAACTTACCCATAAACACCACTCTGGTTTACAACTGAGCAAAGATAACGAAAACCTATGTCTACAACAAGCCACTAAGGTCTCAAGTACTAACACAAGATAAATGACCCAATACAAGTCCTATAAGATGCAACTTATAAGTACAAGGGCGATATAATACATCGAAAGATCAACCCTAGCCTAATGCCATAAGAATTAGTCCTAACATGGCTAAACATGATAAGGCAAACTACAAGGAAGTCTACAAGGTTAAGCGAATAAGGTCCTTGTCACCCAAAATAAGCCCAATGTTCCTACAAGAATCAGTAAAAGGTAGAATAATAGAAGGAGGTCTAAAACTTAACAAATAAGGTACTAAATCACATGTGATTCATACTAAACATTATCTAAGATTCCAAATAAAAAAATAGACTAAAGCCCACCTCAAAGCTTATCATGCATGGTATGAATCCACCGCACAAGAGTTATCCATCCACTTTCGAAATGCCTCAGAAAAATAATGCACTACCAAATTATTGATCACCACGTAAATACGAATATCTAGACACTAAATTCACTCTAATTAGAGAAGGACTTAAAATTGAGTCGATATACTAAAATTGACTCCATCAAAATTTCCATATCGGCTTACCGAGCATGTGTCCTGAAATGGGACATAATTTGATGCCCATAATAGACTAACAAGAACATGCAATTTAATTCAACACTTAAGAGATACGGAAGCCCCTATGGGGTGAGAACTACCTACAAATGATGCTCCCCTCACTTCCACGAACACTTCGAGGTGTAGCCACACCAATACTAGACGAAACACAACTACAATCACCCACACAAGAGCTCTCTAGCTCAACTTATCCATGTTTTAATATTGGAAGAGACTCTGAAAAATCAGTTGAAATAGGAGATATAACATCAGTAATGACCGCTAAAGCGATCAAGTGGCTGCTAATGCGGTCATGGCTAATGTGGTCAGCTCGCCACAAAAGCGGCCCAACTCCGAAAGGCACTTGCCGCAAAAGCGGCGTCCAAGCCACAAACATATCTAGTCGTCCGCTTACGCGACCTCTTCTCCTTGAAGGCTTATCGCTAAAGTGCCTCATAGGTCACTAACACGGCTGCCACAAAAGCGGTAAGGGGCAATAAAGCTCCAAACTTTGAATGGACCTTGGAACTCATTTGAGGTCGAAACAACACAAACCAAATGTGCTTCCCACTCTGAAACAACATTCCAGACTAAAAGGAATGATCAAAACATCTATCTAAGGTCATCACAATGAAAAGTGGGTCTTACACCCAAGTTCTTTTTTAAGCCAAAATCCACAATAGGGTTGAAATGAGACCGAAAGCCTCTGAATCTACATAAAAGATCACTCTAAACTCAAATCGATGTTTGAAATCTCACAGAACTGTTTGAATGTCATTCTGAGGTTGTTTTCCAAGAGTTTTGATCGAAACCAACAGTACAAACTCTAGAAGTTCCAAAACATTGAAACTTGCACAAAACTGAACAACCCAATAACCGAATTATCATTCTAGAAGTCAGTAATGACTTGGGATATCTATAGGAAATCTCTAGATGCTGAATCGATCGGAGTTGGAGGAACTAACATGGTGGGTCAGTACATTCAACTCACCAAGGCATATATAAAGTGAAAGTGTATTAAGGTGAACACATAGAAAAATTGCGCCTACAAGTGGTTCAATATCATCAAGGTATGAAGCAAGTGCAAGTGTATCAATAGGTGCACTTAGAACCACTCTACCTCTTTCTAACAAAAGACCAAGTACATCAAGATCACCGAGGCACGGTGCAAGTTCAAGGGGTGCTATGATCAAGAACTAGGAGTTGTAGAGGAAGAGGTAAGGAAATGGAAAGGGGAGCAAGAAGCATCAATCATCCATTTTAAAGTTGGTTTACATGTTCTCGAGGTAGTAGAACACATGTTCTAGGACAGAATGAAAATTCTGCACCAAACGAAAGTGATACTGTGAGAAAGGAAAGGGTGTTGGAAACATAGCCCAATTTAAAAGTCCAAGAGTAATTGTAATGACTATGTTTTAAGCTGAGAATGATTTCACAACTTTCAATGTAAGTATTATGATGCATTCATAATGTTTGTTCTATAATAACTTGATAATGTTTGTTGTTTAATAGCTTCAATTCTCTAAAACTTTTGTAGGTTAAAATACTAAGTAAAAGAATATTATGGACTGGACCAAAAAGAGTCTTTAGATCAGTAGTTGTAATTGGAGATGTTCGTTTCAAACCAACAAGTGGACTGAAGTGAAAAGAAAATCAAACATCCCAAATAGAAAGCTTTCAAACTCGAATACTTCCTCTTCTTCACAACCTTGAGACTCATGGAAACCATAATCGATACCCAAACTAAGACAAGACCCCGATGACAATTCTAAAATCCGACCATGAGATATGACCGAGACTTTCGACCCAGGACATGAACCATGAATATTTTTTCAAAAACATTTTCTTTAAAAGAAAATTGACGGGGTCTTGGGCGGGAGGGGTGTAGTGGTGGGGGTGGCATAAAAATATATATTTTTTAAAATCTGAAATATTTTTCAAAAATAATTTTCTTTAATATATTTTTTTGATTGGGGTGTTCTGGGTAGGGGAAGGGTAGGTAGGGGTGGGAGGTAGTGGGGATGGGGATGGGGATGGGGATGGGAGGTAGGGGTAGGGAGTGTATGAATATGATTTTTTAAAGAAGTTTGAAATATTTTCCAAAAATAAGTTTTTTTTACAAAAATTACGGGGATGGCGTTGGTGGGGGGAGTAGGGGTGGGGGTGGCGTAAGAAATGAAAATAATTTAAATTTGAATATTTACCAAGACTATTATTTTAAACAAAATTAACGGGGGTGGCGGGGGAGGGGGCCGCCTTTTTTTTAGGGGGGGGGGGTGGCGTAAGAAATAAATTATGTATTCATTAAGACGGGGAAGAATTGGTTTTATTGCTTGATGTCATTATAAATGGGTTCCCCTAGGGGCTAATTTGAAAATATAAATTATGTACAAGACCCTATTCTAACACTCTCTACACATCGAGAAGGTCCCAAGAACATTCCATTCAAATCAGTGGAATTCTAAGATTTTCTAAGAAGTTCTCCATATATTTCTAGAATATTCCACTAAGGACTATTGTTCTTCCAATATAAGCTTTCCACATGGATAATTTCTCCAACTCAGTGTTGGGCGTATTAATTATGTACAAGATTCTATTCTAAAACTCTCTATACAACTGGAAGAATCCAAGGATGTTCCATGCAAATCTATAAAGTTCTAAGTTCTTTCAAGAAATTCTCCTTATATTTCTAGATAATTCACTAAGGACTATTATTCTTCTAATCCACATAGACGATTCCTCCAAAATATTCTCAGTTTGCGCGAATTCGCTAGCCCATCGCGTACTAGTTTCTCCAACTCTATGTTGTGAACGTCATCGAACAATCCATCTGTAGAAATCACTATCACATCCCATGTTCTTACTGTAACTTTAATTTCTTGTGCTACACTTGAATTATCAAATTTAACACCATTACCTAACTGAAAAGGATAATCGAATCCTTTTTGTTGAATTTCCAATTTGTAAACTATTATTCTCTCTTACAACAAAAAATCCACTATCTCCAAGGTTGACCGCATGTAAAATATCACACATTAAAGTCAAAATACAAGTTGTTGACGAACTTTGACATTTCGTGTTGAAATAAGCCTCATTTAGAACCTCCATTTAATGAATTTTGTTCATTTGATCTTTCTACTTGTGAATCGATAATTCAAAATTTCTAACCAACTGTCTCGAATATTCTCCAGAATCGATACCATTTTTCGCCCAACCACTAACACCATCCGCTACACCTATGATTTCTTCCTCTATACAAGTAAAATGTGCATCTCCCCCCACCCAAAGAGGCGCTTTGTTAGATTTGGTATGTAAAACAAGTCAGCCGTCATCTTCATCTTAATATTACCATTAATAAAACTTGAGAAATTAGTACTCTCACCGCAAAAGCTTGGATCATCATCTATATCCATCTCGTCTAGAACATCTATCTCATCTATATACCTCTAGTCTATACCATTAAAGAAACTAGTAAAGAAGTGACAAAGCTGACATATCTTTATTTTTAGTTCAACTCTCCATATGACATGTTTAAGACCACAAAATCAATGGACATTTTAATATACTTGACATATCTTTATTTTTAGATCACAAGATTCAAAAAAATTCTTTTATTTCTAAACTCCGTGCCAAGTCATATTGGTAAAAAAAAATGTAACCAGGATTTTACCTAGTATGTCGAGGTGTTATTCAGTGTACATAAAATATTTTGGTGTTTTGCGCGATTATGGAAAATGATTTTTTTTTCATTATATATGAACTAGTGAATTTCCATGAAGGAATCCGTCAAGATTAATTAATTGTTTTTGTAAAGGAAATTCAACTATTGCTTTAGGTCACGAGTTCAAATCCTAAGCGCAATAGTACTCTGGTCATTCTTTTTGAATCCCCTTATATAAATTTTCGGCTTTGTCACTTCTTTATTAGTTCCCTAAATGGAAGACGAGAGGGATATTGATGAGATAGATGTTATAGAGGAGATGGATATATATGAGGATGTAAAAATATTGGCATGAGAGTAGTATCGTCTCAAGTTTTATTAATGGGAATTTCAAGACGAAGATGGTGTCTGGATCTATTACATAGCAAAATCTAACAAAGCGCCTCTTAGGGAAGATGCACATTTTATTTACATTGAGGAAGAAGCCATAGGTGTAGCGGATTGCATTGGTGGCTTGGCCAAAAAGGGTATCGATTCACAAGGAAAAAATATGTGATATTGTACATGCGGTCAACATTGTAGATAGAAGAATTATACGGTGTAATAGTTTACAAATCAAACAATTCAGCAAAAAGGATTCAATTATCCTTTTAAGTAAGAGGATGGTGTTAAATTTGATTATCCAAGTGTAACGCAAGAAATTAATGTTACAGGAAGAAAAGGGTATATGATAGTGATGGCTACAGATTGATTGTTCGATATTGCTCACGACATTGAATTTGAGAAATTAGCATGTGACGGGGTAGCTGATTTGCACGAACTGGGAACATTAATTCGAAGATGTTAGCATTAAAGATTGCAGAATATGCACTGCAGAATTACTTATAAGTTAAATCTCATGATAAACGTTTAAAATAATTGATTACGTAGTAAACAGTTCAATGCTTTGTTTCCCCATGTAGATAAGAGTAGTCTGCTTAGAAAACAGGCAAAAAACAAAGATCTATTGATCTATAGAAATAATAGTTTATTTGTTGACCCCTTTTCCTAGATGTTGTTTGGTCACTAAACTCAAAGACTGAGGATTAACTCGTATGGACTGGATCGAACCTAGGGAAACTCCTGGTCCTATGGAGCGTTCCCCTTTACTGAGCCCTACACAATACAAATTGGATTATTTAAGCTAATGGAAGGTATCACGATCATGGTATGTAATTGTACCGTATGTGCTTATTTGCATTTTGGAACCTCACTTGCAAGTTCTTAACTATCAGGCAACTTAAGCTTACAGCCACCTAATTTGTCAGTGTTGTCCTTGCTCTCTAGTGTCACCCATTTATTTAACTACATATTCCTCATCTCCATCTAATTCTTCTGATTTTCCATTTACCTGTTTTGATTCTAGCTACCAAGGCATCCCTTTCGGGGGAAATCCATGTGGATAAAATTCCTTTTCTTTTAATGCAAAGGATAAGTTACATCTTTTAACTCCTAGTAATTAATCTATATGAGCATTGCTAAGTCGTTTGTATGTGTGAAATAGGAGAGTTAATTAGTCAAACATAATTGTTTCACATTTATCTAAGTGTATATTTCTTAACTTTGTAAGAAAATATAGGACATATTCAAAAGACTTGAAAAATTACTCTTGTATTATGACAAAATTGTCATTAAAGTAAGAGAACATTTATTATATGTTAGTTTCTTACATTCTTTTGATGGATGAAAACATAAATGATTTTCCTATTTAAGGACTATCAATTGGGAGCTAAATAAAGAGAAGAAAATCAAAAGTCATTCCTTTCATTTACTATCTCCTTCACTAATTATCGGTTTAAATAATAATTCTTCCTATTGTGGATTTCTGGGCAACTATTTTTGTGCAACTCCAAACTTTCAGCCACGAGTGCATGCATGTGTTTGAGAGTAACCGTGTAACCTTGGGGAGCGAGCGGCTACAATGATTTGCACCGAAGTCGGGCCCAAATCGCTTTCAAGGCTGCGGCTTGCCACTACACAGTGTTTGTGATAAACTATTTACTACTTTATAATTCTAATCCGATTCAATATATTAGTATTTTTCCCAACAATTTGAAAGAGATTTTACTTGCATACATTATTTATAAATAGCTATTTCTTTTTAAAAAAATTTCCTGATTTTTCAAATCTTGAGCCTTTGGATGGAACCAATTTTTAACGCTGGTAACAAAAACTTTTAGTTTTCTTTAAACAATTAGAAGTTAAGTATGATTTATTTAACAAATCTTCAATAGATAGTTCTTTACCACTACTGATTCCAGAAATGTTGTGGTTGTTGATGATATTGTGAAAATGAAGTTTGAAAAGGATAATAATATGTGAGAGAACATTTGCTAAATCATTTGACTAATACTTTATTTGATTTATTTGTTACCTATAAATCTGCTTAAGAAATATTGGATAGTTTGAAAAAGAAATATGGTGCTGATGATGTAGGAAAGAAAAAATATGTTGTCAGCAAGTGGGTTAAATTCCAAATGGTTGATTATAAGCCGATAATTGAACAATTTCACGAATATGCGAACTTGACTGTTGATGTTCTCAACAAGGACATTAAGATGTATGGATTTTTTCAGGCTAATGTTCTACTTGAAAAATTCCCACTATCTTGGAATGATTATAAAAATCAATTGAAACATAAGGAAAAAAAATTAACCCTCCAAGAACTTACTAGTTATATGATGACTGAAGAGGCAAACCATCTCAATGATAAGATGAAATCTCTTTCTTTTAATTCTTCTAAAGCTAATCTTGTTGAATTTTCTGATATAGTTGTGAAAGACATGTTCAAAGGCAAACAGAAGAAAGTCTTAAAAAAGGAACATGCGAAGAACAAAAATCATTTTAACAAGCCAGAGTGTTAAATTCAAAAAACTAAACGTCCTTGTTTTGTTTGTGGAAAACTTGGTTACAGGGCTGCTAAATGCTATCAAAGAAAAGGGCAGGAATCAAAGAGGGACAAAGTGATATCCAAGCTCATCTTGTTGAGGGTAATGAAGTGATTGTTGGTGTAGTTGTTGAGGCAAATCTGGTGGCTATCAAAATTGACTAGGTACTAGACGCTTCAAGGCATTTTGTTGCCACTACAGAGAATTCCATAACTTTGAAGTCAACTGATGGAGAGTGTATTTACATAAGTAACTCCAGTACTACTGGATTTATGGATAAAGGAAAAGTTTTACTTAATCACTTCTGGAAAAATATTATCCTTGAATAATGTTTTGTATGTTATCTCCCTCCGTAGAAACATAGTTTTCGAAGCACTTCTCAATAGAGTAGGCCATAAAGAAGATGATAAAATAATTATTTCTAGTGGAGGATATTTTATTGGGAAGGGATCTTAGTGGAGGATTATTTGTATTAAACATTGTTTAAGAGATTGTCAATAATGCCAGTATTTCAAATTCTGTATATTGTTGAGTCGATTAATTTGTGGCATGGTAGACTAGTTCATGTTAACATTGCTTCTATTAAAAGACTTAGATAAAGTGCTGATTTTTCTAAATTTCTTGTGTGTAGAGCAAAGCATGCCAAGAAACCTTTTAAATTTGTTATTAGTAGAAAAATCAAATTACTTGAACTAATATATTCAGATTTAGCAGATTTCACTGTTGGCAAAGATGGAAAACGTATAACATTACTTTTGTTGATGACTTTTTTAGATACACTAAGGTATATATTCTTATGTCTAAAGATGAAATTGAAAACATGTTTTTGAAATTCAAAGCAGAAGTGGAAAATAAATTAGATAGAAAAATCAAGATATTTATATATGATAGGGACGGTAAATATAATACTAAAATTGTAGAAAATATTTGCGAGAAAAATGGTATTATACATGAAGTGCTCCCTATACTCCCCAACAAAATGGTATAGTCGAAAGGAAAAATAAACCCTTAAAGAAATAACAAATTCTATGCTTTTAAGCTTTGATCTATATGATAATATGTGGGGAGAAGCAGTTTTGTTTGCATTCTATAATTTTAATAGAGTCCCTCATTAGAAGTTAGAAAAGACCTCATATGATTTGTGGAAAGGGTTTGCTCCTATCTTGAAATTTTTGAAAGTTTGAGGTTCCATGGCTAAGGTTGGTCTACCTAATTTTAAATGAGTAAATATTGGTTCTAAGACTTTTGATACTGTGTTTATTGATAATGCTCAAAATAGTGTTTCATATAGATTTATGTCTCTAAAGGACCATTCTATTTGTGAATTTAGCGATGCTGAATTTTTTGATCATATGTTTTCTTTGAATAATAATGTACCAATTGATATGCAAAATAATGCTTCTACATCTATGTCTATTAATTTTTGTATTGTACCTTCTTCTAATGTTATTTCTAATGAGCATGAAAATGAACTTAGAAGGAGTAAAAGACGTAAAATTGAGACTAGTTTTGTTCCTGATTTTATCACTACTTTCTTAATTGAAAATTTTGATATTAATATTTTAAATGATGAATTATTGTCTATCTATTTAATAGAAGAAGAACCTAAGACTTATGAAGCAATGAAATTAACAATTTTTTTTTTGGAAAGAGGCTATCAAAATTTAATTAGATTCTTTAGTTCTTAATCGCACGTGAAACTTGTATGATTTACCTAAAGGTTGTAAGTCCATAAGTAGCAAGCGTACATTTAAAATGAAATTGAGACATGATTGTACAATTGATAGATAGAAGGCTAGACTTGTGAATATGTGTTTTAACTGAAAGAAAAGTGTTGATTACTTTAAAATACTTATTCTCATGTGACTAAAATAGCGACCATTAGGATCCTTATTGCTTTAGCACTATTCATGACTTAGTGGGATATCAAATCGATGTCAAAACAACATTTTTAAATGGTGATTTAGAGGAGGAGATCTATATGACTCAACCTGAGGGTTTTATGGTTTCAGGAAAAGAGGATAAAGTATGCAAATTGAGAAAATCCTTGTATGGACTAAAACAAACACCTAAAAAAGTGGTACGAAAAATTCAAATCATATTAGTGGATAATGACTTTGTTTTAAATTCATCTTATACCTTTTTTTTCTACAATTATAAGTTCAGATTTTGTAATGGTATGTTTATATGTAGATGACATGTTAATCTTTGATCCTAATGTGAATGTTATTAATGAGACTAAGAATTTTTTATCTTCTAAATTTGAAATTAAAGATCTTCGTGAAGCAGATGTGATTTTGGAAGTTAGAATCAAAAGACCTCTAATGGTTTCTCTTTGTGTCAGCCTCATTACATTGAAAAGATATTGAAAAAAATTGATTGCTTTGATGTAGTTACAGTGAGAACTCCTTATGATCCTAACATACACTTAAGAAAGAATATAGAATCTAGTGTTTCTCAAACTGAATATGCTAAAATAATTGAGAGTGTAATATTTCTCATGAACTATACTAAGCCTGATATAGCTTAGTTTGTTGGTAGATTAAGTAGATATACTCATAATCCACAAGTGAATGCTGGAAGTCTCTTCACCGCTTGCTAATGTATTTAAAAGGTATAATTGATTGGTGTTTCCATTTTAATAAATTTTCTGTTGTTTTAGATGATTTTTGTACATGCAAACTGGATAATTGACAATGATGAAGTTAGCTCCACCAATGGCTATGTGTTTACTTTGGGTGCATGCGATATTTTGTGGAAGTCTTCCAAATAGACTTGTATAGCACGTTCTACCATGGAATCTGAATTCATTGCTCTCAAGTTGGCAAGGAAAGAAGCTAAGTGATTGAAAAATCTTTTGACGGATATTCTAGTACGGGGAAAGCAAGCTTCACCCGTATCTCTTCGTTGTGACTCATAGACTGCAATTGGAATAGCATAAAATAATGTGTATAATGAAAACAGAGTTGTGTATCCCATGACCAAGGGCTTGGCAAGAAAAATAATTCTTGAAACATCGAGGGGGCATGGGGATAAATACCATAGTTTGAGGTAGTGTTGTGGATCTTTTAGGCCTCAACATACCCCACATTTTTAATATCCCTATGGCATGAGGCAGTGTTTATAAGGTTGAACTTATTTTCTCTTAATGATCTATAGCCTTAAGGTGATCTATTTGAGATATACTTGATGGAATCACCAATGTGAGTGTAAATGTGTGGTCACCTTTTATGAAAGACTTGGGTCATCTTTATAGAGCACTACAAGACCCATGGTGTGTGTGCATGACCATAAAAGTAATTTGTTGGATAGCAGAGTTTGAGTAAAATCAAGGATATATGTGTTGTGGGGGTCTCAACTTATGTCTATTTAGTCTAAGAATACTTTACTTTGTGGATATGTGTAGTTGCCTCATTTCACTACGTGATAATTCAAATCGAAAGATATTAATACTTAAGTACATTTTCCTTTCTTTTGCCCAGAAATTATTCTTATTCTTTATCTTTGTATTAGTGGGGGATGGTGGATAATATTTCTTTTGTTTTAATGCAAAGGATAGGTTCAATATTTTAACTCTTCGTAATTAGTCGATCTGAACATTGTCAAGTCGTTAGCATATGTGAAATAGGAATGTTACTTCCACAATAATGTTTAAAATGTATCTCAAGTGTAGGTTTATTAACTTTGTAAAGAAAATATAGTAAGTATTCAGAAGACTTGAAGTTACTTTTTTATTATAAAAATATTGTCATTAAAGTAAAAGTATATCTATTATACGTTAGTTTCCTACACTCTATTGATGTATGAAAATGTAAATGATTTTCCTATTTAAGGAGTATCATTTGAAAGCTAAATACAGAGAAGAAAAACAATAGTCATTTCTTTTATCTGCTATCTCCTTCACTAGTTCTTTTATTGGCTAAAATAATCATTCTTCCTATTGTGGATTTCTAGACAATTGTGTTTGTGCAACTTTAAACTTTCAGACCTGAGTGCATGTGTTTGAGAGTAACTGCAAAACCTTGTGGAGCGACCGGCTACAATGATTTGCATCATAGCCGGGCTGAAATTGAGCTAACGTCGCTTTCAAGGTAGTGGCTTGCCACAACACACTGTTTGTGATAAGATATTTACTATTTTATAATTCTAATCCAATAGCAATAGTAGTATTTTTCCCGAAATTCCATCATTCTATTATAACTAGGTTCTAATTAGTTTTTAGAAAGATAAATGTAATATCGTGACTAGCTAACATAAGTTATAAAATTAATCAAAAATATTAATTTCACGCGGGAACAACAAATGACTTTCCCAACGCAAAAGATGGTCAAATTAAAAGAAAATTCATTCATTCAACAGACTTTTTTTTCTCTATGAATTATATAAGGTGATAGAGGAGAAATACAGACCTTCTCCGGGGCAACAAATTAGTGCTTTTGAGTCTTATACTCCACTATCGACTCCCTCCAGACAGATTTTCCAGAGGACTTTAGTCAAAAGAAACTCAGAAAAGACATTTTGATGTCCAAATCTCTGTCCGTTGACAAAGTTTACGAGCCCTATTTACAGTGAAAAACCAATTAATAAATATTAATAAAACAAGGAGTCACTTCTTTGAATAGATTGAGAGACAACGAAGATAAGATAAACATGAAGAGGCAATAAATATAAAAACCTAGCATTTGAATCTGAATCGCAGATTTTGAATTGTATTTGGTGTTTTCAAGAGATCTGTATATGTGAACGTATGAATTCAGTCATTTTAGAAAAGCTAGGGCACTATTGATGTTCAGAGATGATTGATAGGGGCGGCAGAGATCTGAGCATAAAATTTTGCGGATTCTCCGGGTGAGGGAGATGAGTGGCAAGATAGGCTTAGGTTTTCATCAGCTCTTTGGAGTGTAAATATGATGGAGGTAAGTAGAGTTGTCAAAGAAGGTAGGCCCAATCCCACCCGACTAAAGTCTCACGGTCCAAAGAATTTGATGGGCTAAGGCGAGATGACCCTTCATTTGGAAGGGCCTAAAAATGCTCAACCCAACCCAACCCTAGAAGGGCCAAGGGCTGGGGCGGGCTAGCCCTTTCCTTTTTTTTTTCTTCATATTTTTTCTTTTCAAATTTTAAATTCTATAACGTCAAGAAATGAGGATATTTTCAAATCAAATATGACCAATAATGGTGTTGCTTCAATAACACTTGCAAAAAATCTAGTGTGATTAGAATGTATTTAGGATATTAGATACGCGATATACATGTATTTGGTGTGATGTATCCCATATATACTAGTGAGAAAAGAGAATGACGAGTGAAATGGAAGGGAGGCGAGGGCGCAAATTTATCTATGTATTCTAGATACATGTGACTTCACTAGGATAGAGTGTATCTAGAGCAAATTAACCTAATGTACCAAAATCAGATAATATTCGTAATATAACAACATAGCTTGAATATAAGTAATTAGCTTATATACTAGTGAGATTGTTGTAAGTTACCTTGTATAAATAGTTTTGGCCCATGGGCCGACTCTGGCCCGACCCGAATCAAGCGTCAAGGGTCAAGGACTTATAGGGGCCGGACTTATTAAGCAGTAGTTTTAAATGGGATTGAAAAATCATATCTCAACCCTACACCAATAATGGGTTAGGTTGGGCGGCCTCATGGGTTAAGCCCATTTTGACAGCTATAAGTGAAGCAAGAGAAGGGTTCAGGGTATTTTTGGTAGATCAAGTTGAGTTTAGGCGCAAAGTAATTATTATTTTGGGAAAATATTGAAAATGTCAATACTTTAGCATTTAATAAAACCTCTTGTCAACATTTTCAATATTTATATTCAAAATGTCAATATTTGAGTCAGTTATTCTTCTAATTTATTTATTTATTATTTGTTTGATTTGAAACAATACAATTATCTAATAATAGAAAGGAGAAAATCACGAAAAGAATATTTGAACATATCACTTAAAATTCTTATCACTTACAATTTCAAAAGTAAATGACTAGGGCGCCAATTCCCCTTCTTCGTCAAATTTCGAATATAGATTTTTAACATTCCATTGATTAAAAAATGGCTATGGAAAGTTTTGATAATTTAAAAAATGTACTGCTATGAACTAAGTGGGAGCATTAGTTTTGTTGGGTAGTTTTAATTTTAATTTGTTGGAATGAATATGAAATGTTTGTAGATTTTTTTTTGTAATGCTTAATGCAATCAAATAATCCTTTTGATTAATATTACATTTGTTATCGTTTTGAAATAATGTATCCACAATCTCAAAGAAAATCGGTTTGATAAAGTTTTTGGCTTTTTTTTTTTTTTTTATATCCATTATCGAAAAAACTATGATAATTATAGTGTATATTATAAGTGGTTGTTTGAGTCTCTATTTATGTTAAACAATTTTGATCAATGGGCTACAATTATTTACAGAGGGATACAAGTATGAAAGTAAATACATACATTTATCAATATTGAATACAAATATTGTTAAACTTGTTCATCAACTTCCGCACCCACAACTCTTTTTTTATCTACTCTCTTAAGTTATTTAGATGCAGAGCCTACATTTCGAACAATCCTTGGGTAATGAATAAATCAATATATAGAAAATCCCAAAAAAGTTGATATATATTTGGGATACATCTTGTAATCCTCTTTCAATCAGACATTATGGTGAACATCAGATTCTTTTCCCTTACCTTAAATCCTAAATACAAATGTCACTAAACACACAACAATGTATATAAAAATCAAACAATCTATATGTGTTATATGAATGTTAATGAACTACTATTTCCTATACAAAAAACAAATCACGGAAAAAATCAAACTATAAAGTCGAAATTGTGAAAAATCATAAATATCCAAAATATCGAAAATTTTGAAAAATACTTCACGATAATGTATGTAGCTATATTAAAGGTTGAAAATATTTTGAATGGTTTCTGAGTTACTTAGAAAAATGACGAAATTAAAATTTTTATAAGGTAATGTTTAAGTTACATGAGAAGAGACAATAAAGGGAAGAAATCGTATCAGAAAGAAAGAGAAATGATAGAATTTGAATAGAAAAATTAGAGAGAGAAAAGTGAGTACTGAGGTTTTTTTCTTTCCTTTCAATGGTAATGGAGTAAAAGAGAGCCAAATTTGAGAAATAAAAGGAAGGTATATAATTATATTAGAATAAACTTTATTTGCTAAAATATTAACATACTAACATTTTTAATAATTATTTAAAGTGTAGATGCTTTTAGTAATTATTTTATGGCTTTTGACTAGTTAGCTAATATCTCATATTCGTTTTTAAGGTTGGCATGCAATTTTTTGCTGAAGAAAGAATATAAATGGCCCAAAAATGTGTTGATGAATTAACTTGTGAGAAAAATTTAATATTTTTCAACTTTACTAATTCAATAATGTTTCTTCTATCCTAGTTAATCTGTTATATGAAAAATGATTAAATTATTAAAAAGTAAAAAGTGAAAATGCCAAATGTATATACATATACATATACTCAAGCATATCTAATTAAAATATTCAAAAATAAGACAAAGATAATAACTTTTCTGGAATTTGTTGAAGTCAACGTTAAAAATAGGCAAATCAATTTTTGTAAATTACTCAAGACTAAGAAACATGAAGAAAAATGATTGTAGGAAAACAGAGAGCAAAAATTAGGTGTTAACAACCCTGAAATATTTGCAAAACACTAAAATAATATACTTTACCTTTTTTAGAGAGTTTTTCTAACCAACAACCATCACTATGAGTCTCTTGATGATACAACATCTAACCCACGTTGACATAGCCATCCTATACCTTTCCGGAGCATAGGATAACAAAATTGAACTTATGGATTCATCTAAAAACCCCATAACAAGACTGGGTGAGAAGTCGCCTGAACCAATGGGACAATCCTATCTACGGTAGCGACACAATTTATAGGGTTGCGTTGTCTTAACTCTTACCCAAATCACTGCTCAATACGAAAGAACTAAACACAAAAAAATGCGTAGTAATCGAAGGACAAATATCAATGAAGAAGGAAGAGGAGAAACCGTGAAACTGATTTTGCTAAGAAAGAGTTGCTGAATGTTTTATTAATACTTTCAATAGCCTAATATAGGCTTACAACATTTGTGGAATCATAGTCCCAATAATCTACTTTCCTTGAACTCTAGGAAAGCAAATTTGCACTAACTACAACTAAGAAAATATCATAAACTAATCAAATAATAAAATGACAACTAACTGCTAGAAAATAGCTACGGCAAGACTTCGTAAATTAAACAAAATATGTTGATGTTGTTGTTCAGTTTTAATATGCTTCAAGTCAATCTATTCTTGTATTACTTTTTCTCAGCTGAAGTAGTAATGTATTTCCACATGCTTAGTCCTTGCATGGAAAATAGAATTTCAGCTCAACTGATTGTTGACTGATTGTCACAGAACAAGTAGCATAAGCCATGTACTTTCTTAAGCAAAGACTCGAACCATTCTTCGTAGTGAGTGAGTTTTTACCGAGGAATTTAAATATTCTTAATTGTTAAGCTCCCTAGATGTAGCACCTTGAGTTCTAAAAAGAACTAAAGAGAATTTATTCAAGTCATTGCTAAGTTCTTCTAAATTTTGGGTCCACTTCAAATGACCATAATTTTTAGTACATGATGATTTAGGAGACCCATAAGCTATCCAATTAAACACCTCTGAGTTATCATTCCAATGCCACCGAGTTTGCTGAATTTCGAGTTTGGATGAGGGAGATATGATTGTTTGAGTTTAGACTATCCAATTAAGGAAAGTTACCTGAGTTAATTTTGGGTATTTTGGTCTTTTCCTTACCGTACTAGCCTATCTCGTTTTTATTAACCTTTTAGGGGTCTAAACTGATAGGAATCAATTTTAGTCATTCCTAAATTATGCTTAGGGGTTCGAGAGGAGTTCAAGAATAGGAAAAGAGGAGAAAACGACCAATCAAGATTCTTACAATCTTCGAGGAGTTTTCACCAAGGATTTGATCCTAAGATACATGTAAGCTCTCATAGTGTTGGGTTTATCCTTCCACACACCAATCATGACATTCTTTTACGAATTTGATCCATGAGATTGAGTAAATTGAAAATCTTGTTTCGTTCTTGATGTTTTTTTTTGTTTCGTTCTTTGATAATGAAATTCTTGTTGAGTTCTTGAGGTGAGAGTTGCGAATAAGTATTGTTCTTGGTGGGTTTTTGGTGTAGATTTTTTTGTAATTATGTTAGATTTAAGGACCAAAAAAGTTTGAGGGAAATCGTTCCATTGTAGATAGGTTAGGCATTAGTTTGAACAAGAGAATTCATCGGTTCTCTTGACAGAGGCTTGGGGAGCCGGGCCACTCAGTGTGCCCCAACTATTGTTCTGTAGGTTAAGGTCTGGGGCTAGGGTCGCCAAGTACTCTACCCTTCCATCCTTTTTTCTGCGTGAGTCCCCTCAAAGTGTACCTTTGCTTTCTACTTGATATTCACAATTAAAATCTTCACTAGCCCTTGAGAGATCATTCCTATTGAAGTTATAACTCTTGAATTCATAAGTCAAATTCAAGATAGAGTTAAGAGTAAAGTTTGAGAAAGTCTTTTCGGGGATTTTTCTACAATTATTTATAAATTGTTGCAAGAATCAAGTAAGTGAGTAGGAGAATGAGCAAAATGTATTCATGAGTCTACATTATCATTGAGATCCTTAAGTCGAGTCATTCATTTTCATAAATTCCGCATGAACTGCATACATTTAGTATCTTTGAGAGAAGGAGTTTCTTCGAGTTCTATGTTCTTGAGTATAGAGTTCATAACCCTTTTGATATTATATTCCTAATATTGGACTACTAAATATTACACATAAAAGTCCTTGAGTTGAGTTGTTCATGTATATAATTCCGCATTAATCGTATGAGTCGAGCATTCTCGGGGTGAGTAGTATCATTGAGTCTTTGAGTTCTGGAGATGTTGAGTTCCGAGTATTGAGTTCTATATACGGTTATTGAAAATCTTGAATTGAGTCATTCACGTCTATAATTCGGCATGAATCCTATTATTTAGAAGTCTTTTATAATTATTTATAATCTGTTTTACGACTTGAGTACTTGATTATAAGGATGAGGAGAGTTGAGTTATATTTTTTTTCAAAATAAGTATATAAGAACTAACTATTCCGAGGAGTAAATGTGTTTTCATCTAAAACGAGGGGAAACTTCAATTTCTTAATGAGTTCATTAGGAGTTTGAGTACTATATCTTTTAAGAGAAATCTTTTGAGTAATAATCTCAAAGTTTGAGGATGAGGAAATATTTTTAAACATATGATCTAAGTTATATTTTGGGATTAGTATTGAGTACCGATACGGGGACGAGTTCAGTTAACTCAACGTCTATATAAACCATATAGCCAACCTGGGTAGAAATGGTCATACTTTTAGATGATTCTTATTGCGTTTTAAGCACAACTTAGTGGATCCACTTAGTTGAGGAGTTTAATACCCCAACAAGGTATAGAACAGTTCTAACAGCGTGGGCGAGATACTGTATTATCACATAACTCATAGTGATAGTTATCACTTCGAGAATCTCTCAAATAAGAATTATATTGTATTTTTACATACAACTGAGTTATTATCTACTATTTGAAAACCTTTCCATATATTGCATCTGTTATTGTTGCTTTATTCCTGAGTATTTGAGTTGAGTATCTTGAGTTGAGTATCCTATTATTGAGTGGAGTTTGAGTTGAGTTAAGTTAGTTTGAGAAGAGGTAAGTATGTCCTGTTCTATCAGTTCAAGTTTATGTTTATGCTTTAGATTCCCCTTACATACTCGTACATTCCGTGTACTGATGCCATTTTGCCTGCATCTTTTTATGATGCGGATGCAGGTATTCAGGGTCATCAACGATGCTCAGTTGTAACCACTTGAAGTTCTAGCTAGCTTTGGTTAGCCTCCTTGCTTCCAGAGGGTTCCATTTTCCTTCAGTTGTTAGTATGTCGTGGCTCTTGTCCCTATAATCCTTCTGTAATAGTAGAGGTTTCATAGATAATTTAAGAGTCGAGGAGACTATCATTTTTTTCTTTGTTGTTGTATTTTTTTGAGTTCATTTGGCATTTAACTAATACTTGTTAAATTAATTTTCAAACAATTATCGGAGTTAAGTTTAAAGTAAGTTCTTAAAGTTATTTTTGCATCAGGAGTTTTCATTTTTCATGAGTAAGTCTTCCATTGAGTAATGAGACATGTCTGTTAGAACAAAAATACTCAAGAAACTGATTTGAAAAAATAAAAATAGAGTGAACTTATGAAAATCCTTGTGTATATTAATCTGCAGAAAGTCTGAATTTATACAAAGAAAAAACATAAACATTAAAATTAAAATAATAACATGTGCCACTAACTACCATAAAAGAGGCCACTAACAGCCATAATGGGGCCAATAATGGGGCCACTAACTTCAGAAAGTTGAGCAACTAAAGTTGACGAAGTCTAGCTAGAAAATAGGATGCACTAACTGAAATAAGTGAAAACAGTAAAAATAATAATAAGCTGAAAAAATGTCAATTGTCTAACACTCCTCCTTGGCATTTTTATGGCAAACACCAATTCTTTGCCTCAGATCTTCAAACCTTTCCTTTGGCAATGACTTGGTGAAAATGTCAGCTAGCTGGTTCTCAGATGAACAATGAACAAGCAACACTTCATTAGATTGTTGGACTTCTCTAATAAAATCAAACTAGATCTTGATATGTTTAGTTCGACCATGAAACACTGGATTTTTTTAGATTGAAACTACTGAACTGTTGTCACACATGATCTTGGTAGCTTCTGTTTGTTCATGGCCTAAGTCCTTCATCATCTTCCTTAGCCAAATAACTTGATTCACAGCAGATGCAGTAGCTATGTACTCAGCTTCTACTGTTGATTAAGCTGTAGTTTCTTGTTTTCTAGAGCTCCAACTAAAACAACTTGTCCCCAAACAGAAAATATATCCAGAGGTCCTTCTGGAATCATCAACTCCACCACCCCAATCACTATCAGAGTACCCGATCAGGTTCATAGTTACTTCGGCAGATGTTGGGAAAAAAAATTCCAAACTTGCTGGTTCCTTTAATATACCTTAACACTCTTTTAGCCGCTGTGAGGTGTGTGTCTCTAGGCGAATGCATGAACCTAGAGAGCAAACTAACAACAAATAGAATGTCAGGCCTGCTTGCGGTTAGATATAGAAGACTGCCAATTAAGCTTCTATACATACTATCATCCACTTTTTCGGAATCCTCATCCTTGCCAAGCTTCACACCAGTAGATATTGGAGTACTCACAGGTTTGCAGTCTTGCATTTTGAACTTGTTTAGAATATCCGAAATGTATTTCTGCTGGCATATGAAACTTCCATCAATGGACTGCAACACTTCCATGCCGAGAAAGTACTTCATGACTCCAAGATCAGTCATTTCAAAGATTTTCTCCATTTCATCCTTGAACCTTTCGATTAGTTCAATTTTGCTTCCTGTCACAAGCATGTCATCCACATAAATTGAGACAATTAAGGAATCACCTGCAGCATTGACTTTCACATACAAAGTAGCTTCACTTTGACTTCTACTAAAGCCAAGTTGGATGAGATGATTGTCCATCCTCTCATACCATGCCCTTGGGGCTTGTTTTAGGCCATACAAGGCCTTTGTTAAAAGATAAACTTGATCCTCTTTTCCAGGAGTTGAGAAACCATCAGGTTGCTCTACATAGATCTCTTCAGCAAGCAAACCATTCAAGAAAGCCGATTTGACATCAAGTTGATAAATCTGCCAGGAACTATGAGATGCAAATGCAAGAATAAGCTTGATTGTGTCATACCGTGCTACAGGAGCAAATGTTTCCTGGTAATCCACACCATATTGTTGTGCGTATCCCTTCACCACCAATCTAGCTTTATGTTTGCAAATTGTTCCATCAGGATTGAGTTTTGTCTTGAAAATCCATTTTACACCAATTACCTTGCGATTTCTAGGTCTGTCAACAAGCTGCCAGGTTCCATTCTTCTCGATCATGTCTAGTTCTTCTTGCATAGCTCTCCTCCATGCCTGAGAGTCTTGTGCTTCAGCATAGCTTGTTGGTTCAGACCTAACCAAGTTACACCGCTGATAGACATCTTTTAAGGATCGAGTTCCCCTCACTGGTACATCATCCACTAGTTCATCTTCTGAAAGTTGAGGCTGCTCTATTGAAAATGAATCAGAATAAGAGGTCTTCTGATTTTTCCAATCCCAACCAGCTGCTTCATCAAACTTCACTTCTCGGCTGAGAATTAGTTTGTCTGATTTCAAACAGAAAATCCTGTAACCTTTGGATGAACTATAGCCCATAAATATGCCTTTATGAGCCTTGTTGTCCAGCTTACTCCTTTTTGTTTCTGGAACTCGATAATAACATATACACCCAAAGATTCTGAGATGGTGTACTGATGATTTGTTCCCACACCAAGCTTCATACGGAGTCATGTCCTGCAAGGCCTTAGTAGGCAATCTGTTCAGCAAATATACATAGGTATTGACTGCCTCAGCCCAAAACTGATTTGGGATCTTTCTTTCGAGCAAAAGACATCTGGCCATCTCCATTACTGTCCTGTTTTTCCTTTTAGACATGCCATTTTGTTTTGGAGTGTATGGTAATGTCAATTGGCGTTCAATACCTGTGCTATTACAAAACTCCACAAATTGAGAAGAGGTATATTCTCCTCCATTGTCAGACCTTAAAGCCTTAATACTAAGATTACATTGATTTTCTACTAAAGCTTTAAATTGTTTAAAAACATCAAAGACTTCACTCATCAGTCTTATGAAATAAACCCAACACATTCTGGTGTAGTCATCAATAAAGAGGAGAAAGTATTTGTTACCACTCAGCGAATCTGATTTCATTAGGCCGCAAACATCCGTATGAATGAGCTGAAGTTTCTGGTTAGCTCTCTGTACTTGATTTGCTTGAAATGGCAATTTTGTTTGCTTTCCCCGTTGGCAAGTTTCACAAACTTGAGCATTAGAAAGAAATTCAGGCATATTCTCAGATTGAAGTGACCAAACCTTTTGTGCCATAGGTTTGTACATGTTTGTGAAGTAATAGTGTAAGCCTGCTCAGTTATTTTCTCCCAATCAACTAAAAACATTCTGTTGCTCATCTTGACATAAAATAACTCTACTCCAGAAGGGTCAGAAACAACACATTCACGATTCTTAAAATGCAGAGAATAATTATTTTCAAGCATTTGTCCAACACTCAACAAATTTTGACTCATATCAGGTGTGTACAAAACATCAGAAATAGTTTTGATACCTGATATTGTTGAGATAGACACTGTACCTCTGCCTTTGACTTCTACTGCCTCACCGTTTCCCACTTTTACTTTAGATTTGTAAGTATCATCGAGGAATTTGAATAGTTCAACATCATTGCACAAGTGATGTGTGCAACCACTGTCAAGAAGCCATGAATCAGAGGATTCACTGATTGAAAAGTATGAAACTGCAAAGAGTTGCTCTTCATGTGAATCGGCAGCTTCTGCTACTTGTGCTTGCAAAGCACGAGACTCCTTTGCTCTTGATTTGTAGACCTTGGATACGTGTCCCGTCTGCTTACAGTTGCCGCATATAGCATCGAATCTCCACCAATAATACTTCTCCAGATGTGTATTTCTTTTACAATGTTTGCAAAGAGGGAACTTCTGCTTCACATCTCCACTATTGTTTCCTCCATCATGCTTGCCTTTATTCTTTTGGTGGAATTGTTGCTTTCCTTTTTGCTTTTGTACAGAGAAAGCTCCTTCACTGAACTTTTCCCGTCTCATAGTCATCCTTTGCTCTTGTGATTGAAGAGCACTCATTAGTTCACCTAATGAAAGTTTGCTCAGGTCCTTGGATTCTTCAAGAGAGGAAATCTTAGATTCAAACCTCTCAGGAAGAGTCACAAGAACTTTCTCCACAATTCGTTTATCTGTAAATTCTTCACCAAGAAGTCTAATGTTATTAACAATTAAGGAGATTCGATCAGCATACTTATTGATAGTTTCATCCTCCTGCATATTCAAGGACTCAAACTCTCTTTTCAGGTTCAACACTTGCATTTGACGTGTTCTATCGCTGCCTTGATATTCTTCTTTCAACCTATCCCAAGCCTCTTTTGCAGTTTTGCAAGCCATGATTTTGTAAAACACAGAATCTGCCACAGCATTCTGCATAAGTGACTTGGCTTTAGATTTCTTTGCCTTCTCTTCGTTGTTGGATTTGATCTGAGCCAAGGTAGGATTTGCTGGTAGAGCAGCAAGTGGTTTATCTTCCGTCACAGTTTCCCAAAGTTCATAGGCTTCCAAAAAAGCTTGCATCTTCACAGACCAGATTTGGTAATTTTCACTAGTGAAAGTGAATGGTGGATTTAAAGGTAGGTTGTTGGATGCCATTTGTGTTGTAGGTTGAAACTTTTTTTGTCCTGTAAGATCAACTAGCGGCTCTGATACCACTGTTAGAACAAAAATACTCAAGAAACTGATTTGAAAAAATAAAAATAGAGTGTACTTATGAAATTCCTTGTGTATATTAATCTACAGAAAGTCTGATTTATACAAAGAAAAAACATAAACATTAAAATTAAAATAAGATTATGTGCCACTAACTATCATAAAAGAGGCCACTAACAGCCATAATGGGGCCAATAATGGGGCCACTAACTTCAGAAAGTTGAGCAACTAAAGTTGACGAAGTCTAGCTAGAAAATAGGATGCACTAACTGAAATAAGTAAAAACAGTAAAAATAATAATAAGCTGAAAAAATGCCAATTGTCTAACAATGTCAAGGGTTCGCTTGGGAACCAACAATGATTTTCGAGTGACAGTTACGTCCAGGGTGTAGGCTCGGGGCGTGAAAAACTTGGTATCGGAGCACAGAGTTCAAGTTTCCTAGGGTGTCGATGAAGTTGTTTCTTGTTTATGTTTGTGAGGGCCCCACTTCTTTAAATGAGGGACTACATGCATTTAAGAAAACTTTCCCTTATTTCTGTACTGTTAATCGTGCAATAGAACTATGTCATAAAGACTTATTCTAACTCGTGTGTTTTCATATCCATTCGACTACCCGTCATACTAGAGGAGGTTGAAAAGCAAATTAGTTCTTAATCGATGAGTTTATTTTAGAACAATATTGAAGAAGTCATGAGACTCAAGATGAGCTTGAGATAAGCCCATGAGTGAGTTAAGTGTTGAGCGTCAAAAAATGTGCTCATGTTCATATGAATCGTGTGTTCAATGCTAAAAGTTAGATGTACTCTCTCCTCTAAAACGTTGTTCCAAGTGAGATACTTATGAGGAGGTGTGTTGTAGAGCTTTGGGTAATATTTTCACCCGGAAAGGTAGCATGAGCTTCATTATTATGAGCAATAGTACTAAAAGTGCCCAAATTTAGCGAAAAGCATGCAGAGGTATAGTAATCTAAGAAAGAGAGAAAGTGAAGGGGCAGATTATGTTATTTCAATCATGTACCCATTTAGTTTTAAGTGATGAGTTCCTTTATGAGTAGAAAAGCAATAATAATGTTGCAGAGAATTCTTGATAGAAGGAAGAGGAATTGTTACTATGAGGTGATAGATCCAAGATAGGCTCATGAATTTTGAAAGGGGAGCCCAATAGTATTTAGAAGACGATATAACTATTTGAGAGATAATGCCTAGTAAGTGAGTAAATACTAAAGTTGTGAAATAGAAGGTGAAGGTAAATGGTTGGTAGGTTTCCTACTTGTTATGAAATCTTAGTGAGGGAGTGTTTCCGGACTTTCCTGGTTGTCGGAAGTAGTATAAGGTGTGACAAATCGTATTGATTATTGTATTTAGTACTAGACACTAAGCTTGATTTTTAAGATGAGTGAAGTTATAAAAAGATGGAAACATGAGGGCCATAGTATTAGTTTTGAGATCTGATCTAGTTGTTTTGACTTGAATTAGGTGAGGAGATAAAGGTGGTACCTCGCAATGAAAATGTGGTATTATGACGCATAGAGGAGAGAAATGAAGGTACAGCAGTAAGAGGTACACTCGAGAAGGTATGTAGACAGATGAAGTCCCAATTTAGGTTAAGAGAAACATCTTAGAAAGAGGTCTTAGCAGCTACTAATGGAGAGTTTGGTAGTCACGAGATAATCTTTTCCCGAGTGTTAGAGTTAAGGGGGATGTAGACCAGTGTAGAGATGATGGATTAGGTCCATAGCTTTCAAGTTTGAGCTATAGACCTAAGGGGGAAATGATAAGATGAGAAATGATGTCGTGGGTCTTGTCCCGATAATCCTTCTGTAATAGTAGAGGTTTCATAGATAATTTAAGAGTCGAGGAGACTATCATTATTTCCTTTGTTGTTGTAATTTTTTGAGTTCATTTGGCATTTAACTAATACTTGTTAAATTATTTTTCAGAAGATTATTGGAGTTTAGTTAAAAGTAAGTTCTTAAAGTTATTTTTGCATTACAAGTTTTCCTTTTTCATGAGTAAGTCTTCCATTGAGTAATGAGACATGTCAAGGGTTTGCTTGGGAACCAACAATGGTTTTCGAGTGACAGTTAAGTCCAGGGTGTAGGCTCGAGGTATGAAAAACTTGGTATCGGAGCACAGAGTTCAAGAGTCCTAGGGTGTCTATGAAGCGGTTTCTTGTTTACGTTTGAGGGTCCCACTTCTATAAATGAGGGACTACATGAGAAAAGTTTCCCTTATTTCATCTCTTAATCGTGCAATAGAACTATGTCATAAAGACTTATTCTAACTCGTATGTTCTGATATCTATTCGACTACCCATCTTACTAGAGGTGGTTGAAAAGCAAATTAGTTCTGAATCGATGAGTTTATTTTAGAAAAATATTGAGGAAGTCATGAGACTCCAGAGGGTCTTGAGAGAAGCCCATGAGTGAGTTAAGTTTTGAGTTTCAAAAATTGTGCTTATGTTCATATGAATCGTGCATTCAATGATAAAAGTGAGATGTACTCTCCTCTCTAAAACCTTGTTCCAATTGAGATACTTATGAGGAGGTGTGTTGTAGAGCTTGGGGTAATATTTTCACCCCGACAGGTAGCATGAGCTCCAAGATTATAAGTAGTAGTGCTAAAAGTGCCCAATATTAGAGAAAAACATGCAGAGGTATAGTAATCTAAGAAAGGGAGATAGTGAAATGGTAGATTATGTTATTTAAATCATGTACCCAGTTAGTTTTAAGTGATGAGTTCCATTATGAGTAGAAAAGGAATAATAATGTTGTAGAGAATTCTTGATAGAAGGAAGAGAAATAGTTACTATGAGGTAATAGATCCAAGATAGGCTTATGAATTTTGAAAGGGGAGCCCAATAGTATTCAGAAGACGATTGAACTATTTGAGAGGTAAGGCCTAGTAAGTGAGTTAATAGTACTTAAGATGTGAAATAGAAGGTGAAGGTAAATGGTATGTAGGTTTCCTACTTGTTATATAAATAGAATTTGAGATGAGTGAAGTGATCAAAAGATGGAAACATGAGGGGCATAGTGTTAGTTTTGAGATCTAATTTAGTAGGTTTGACCTGAATTAGGTGAGGAGATAAAAGTGGTACCTCGCAATGAAAATGTGGCATTATGACGCATATATGAGAGAAATAAAGGTAGAGCAGTAAGAGGTACACCCGAGAAGGTATGTAGACAGATGAGGTCCCAATTGAGGTTAAGAGAAACATCTTAAAAAGAGGTCTTAGCACCTTCCAATGGAGAGTTCGGTAGTCAGGAGATAAACTTTTACCTAGTGTTAGAGTTAAGGGGGATGTAGACCAGTGTAGAGATGATCGAATAGGTCCATAACTTTCAAGAGCTTTAGACCTAAGGGGGAAATGATAAGATGAGAAATGAAGTGAAGTATTGAGAATAAGATAGTAATGAGTTGAAAATAGAATGGGAGATATATTTTTAGAGGTCCTTTTTAGTAGTGGAGTGATGCTATAAGGAGAAGGTTAATATTCTTATCGTGATAATGATGGTGTGATAATTTGATCTAAGCTTGTAAATGTATCGGAAGAGAACGATGAGGTTTTACTGTGAGAAATAGTTAAATGAGAACCCTTAATTGGTTCCGAGTAGTAATGCGGGAAATTCTAGTTGGTATGGTAAGAGTCCATGGAGTTAATCGAGATACTAAGATTGAATGTGGTTTTTTTAAACATTAGGTGGTTCTTGATATGAACTTGATGTTGGATGAATAAGGTGGTAAAGAGTAATATTCTTGGGATGAGATTACTCATAGAGGTGTATAGAACCCACACCTTAGAATTTTGGGTTAAGCTTGAATACAGTAAGAGCATACCATTAGACTCAGACCTTAGAGACAAATTTGGTATTATTGTGTGGCAATTAGATCAAAAATGGATATTATGTTTTGGTTATAGTTGTGACTATTTTTGTGGTGGATTTCTGAGACTGGGAAAAACTAAGATAGATCTAAAAACAAAGGAAACTCTGCCTGATTTTCTGTAGATTTATGTTAAGGTTTACTTTAGGATTCTTTCCCATTAGAGCCGGTCACAGAACTAATTTGGGTCATGACACCCTTGTAACAGGTGTGGCACCCGAGCCAACCATTAGTACATACCATAAATGGTGCCAAAGCTAACCATGGGAATATCCTAAATCAGGCGTAGTATCAGAGTCAAACATTAGTCACCCAAACACAATCGTAATCTCAATGAAATACAACCACACTTGTAAAGACAAGTAAACAAAAGCACCTTAATTGCATGAGATTGCCAACAATTTATCACTTTAGATACAACCCTTATGTTTTTCCCAAAATGTATTGTAAAAGTTTCATAATAGCGACAGTATACATAAATACATACATAAACTTTTAAAAAACAACCATAACCTATCAGAAGGACTCCTTTGCGAATGTTCCCTGTTCATAATCCATTTTACCCACCATCGTGTCCCCTAGCATAGAACCTAGAAATTATCTCAAAGTAAACATTACCTAACCAAGTCTATCATTAGTATAACCCACGACTATCCATATATTCAACAATCTAGATTTATGCCCGAAGGTCCATGCATGAAATATCTTGACTATCTACGAGATATTATATAATTAAAGACAAGTCTAACTACTTAATTAAAAGAAAAGATATGTCACTCCCCGAGTCTACGCCCCGAACGTGGTTTGAACTCGAGAATCATCACTGGCCCCAAGCGAAAATAGTCTCAAAAGATAAACTCATGAAATAACTTAGAATGTCTTAAAAGAAACATTTAACTAGCCAAGATGACAACACAAGTTTCAACATAAGCCAATAAAAAGATTAGGACAAATGAATTACTAATTGTCTATGAAGCCTCTAAAACTATGAGGGATGTCAGGAATAACTGAAAACTACTAAGAAATATAAATAGGGATCCTCAGGTAAGCAAGGAGGCTCACCAAAAGAGTTTGAATGCTCGACCGGATCAACAAACTGTTGGATGGTGATCCTAGTTACCTATATCTTCATCATTATAATGATGCATGGCAAATGACTTCAGTATATTAAATGTACGAGTATGCGAGGGGAATTCTAAAACAATACATAAGATTGAAAAAAGGAACCGAAACAAAATACTTGGGCTCAACTCAAATCGATGTAACTTATTTAAATATAAATCGATAATATAAATTTAATATAAAGAATAGCTTTTAAAACATGGATGACAACTTTGTGTATTCAGGAATACAATAGTAACTCTGTATATATGCAAAGATACAATATAAACTCCGGATGTATATAAAATACAATTAACTTTATGTAAATAAGAACAGAAAATACTTGTATGTAAGTTTCTCTAACCGACAACCATCAAGAGTTATGTGATGATACAACCTTTTACCTCACACTGCGAGGGCCGTCCCATACCTTCCCAAGGGAATAGAACCTAACTCACTGCTTGGATGCACTAGTCTATGCTAAAAAGGACTAAGGAATCATCTAAAAAGTATGACCTTTCTACCCATGATGGCTACATGGTTTATGGGGGCTGGGAGTTGTCTGACCTCTCCCCCATATCGGTGATCAATACTACTCACAAACTATAATAGCTCATATGTTTAAAACATAATTTTTTTGTGGTTTGAGAGAATTACTTAAAACTTAGATCAAAGTCTCTCTTGGAAATCAAAGTTTCATGTCTTGCTTAATTGTGAAAGCATTTGTTCTTTACTAAACTATATGATAAGCTCTATTGGAAATCGGTGTTTCCTTTCTTATTTAAATGTGAAAACATTTATTCTTCAGGAATACATAGTCCCGTATACTGTTTTGAAGAAATGAATTTCAATCTTTACTCTTTACTCAACTCAAAACTCAAGTCTTAAAACAAAGTTAAAACATTTTGGAAAGACTTTTTGAAGACTCTATGAACTTCTCTTGACTTGCCTCTTAACTTTCCTTGAATTGAATTATGGATTCAAGTCTCATGATCTCATTTATGGATGCTTTCATGTTGTTTAGACGAATCTTAGAGTGTAGATATCAACCAGAAAACATAGGTACGTTTCAAGGAAACTTAAATGCAAAGAATTTTGAAAGGGTAGAAGACCTGGGGACCTTGGTGCTCTGAGTGGCACGGGGCGTCAAACCCAAAACTTCAGAACCTGGGTTAAGGCGCACTTGCTAGCGTGGCTCTCCAGAGCCGAAACTACAGACCCCAAAGTGGGGTGCTCTGGCTTGCACGATGCCCCTGACCTCTTTCCAGAAAATACCCAAATTGTTTTGCTCGTTTTACAATTTTAAACCCTCTAGAATCGATTGATTCCTTCCCCCAAACACTTAGATTCGAATTCATAACAAAAATAATAAATAATCTACTCAAAAAACGTGAAATTTCATGAATTTAACTCAAGGACTTCTCAACAACTTCAACAATCAAGAACCCAATAGAACTTCAACAAAAATCCATCAAGAACTCTATTTCTATACTTTAAGAACATAGTTTCGCTGAATTAAATCATGTTTGGCGCGTGGGTGAACAATCCCAACTCTATGTGAGTCACACACCCAAAACAACCCTTAGGATGTGGAAACAGGACCTAGGTTTATGAGTAACCCCAATCCAACCCTGCTGGCATATCATAATCATACTTAATGATTCTACTGAAATAAGAGAATACTATGTGGAAGTTTAAAAAATCATATCACTGAAATGATGGGGAATACCCATTATTATATGAACAAATAAACTGTGAGTTTAATGATAACTGAAAGCTCAAACTCCAGAGCTAAATCTGAAACTAACTATGCCTGAAATAAAGCTTCTAACTAACTAAAAATGCTGGGACATGCCCCAGCTAAATCTAGCAAAACTGAAACTAAGGACCGAAAGTAGAAAGATAAAGATGTCAATTGTCCTCGAAAAATAAGGACTCACCACTAATGTTGTTGAACTGGAGAGCGAGAACCGATATATGCGTGATCTAAATGCTAAGGACCTGAACCTACATCACGAGAAGATGTAGTGTAGAGTATGCGTCATTACTTGAAAGGTATTGAGCATACAAGATAGAATAAAGTCGAACAATATACATAACTTAAGAAAGCATAAAACTGAGCAATGATATAAGATGAGCATGATACTATACTGAAAATACTCAACATGAACTAACTGAATGCAATGACCAAGTTTATGAAATGCTTAAACTGAATACCAAATTGTAATTGATAACCTGGTCAATACACTAGAATCTTTATGTGGGATCTACTAATAAACAGCATAAAACCACATAAGCTAAATGTGGAGTCCGATATATATTCCCCATCAAGAGGACTAAATATACCCTGCCAGAGGTATAGAGGCATGACTGACGTGATCACTAAACTGATGCTCAACAGAGGGGACTTAACCTACGAGGGCACGTAGTTCTGGGACTATAAGGGTGAGAGACCCTAGTCCTATTAGGTATTAAGCTTACTCCCAATAGAATGTATAAACACAATATAACTAAAATACACTAGATAACTCGATAGTCTGAATTCTAACTCAAAATGCAACATTAATGTACTGATAATGAATCATTCTTAACCGAGGCATGTATATCTGAATAATCTGATCTAGCATGTTTAATTCATGAACTAAAATGAGCACAATGTTTCACTAAGAGCTCAAAATTAGGCAAACTTGGTGGCGTTTGAGAGAGGACTCAACGACCTTTAATTTGATAGGTCATGGAACACCTAATTCATTTTATGCTAAGAGATATGATCATTTAAAATTGACTCTAAACTTAAAAGTTGATGAGTCCCTTTCATAGTCCGTGTGAAGCTTCATAGACCGTCTAATTGCCCGTGATCCTTCATGGTTACTGGGTGCAACTTCACGGGTGGGGTGACGGGTCATGGACCTCTTCACGGCCCGTGAACCCGTCCGTGGACTGTCCTTTTCTCTTTTCAATCCAAGTTCAATTTTCTGAGGTGTTACACTTTCCTTCAGAATTAATTTGTAACTACATCCTTTGACACTCTATTGTAGCCTGAAGTGAAACATTGTATGAATTTTATAAGTTTCTTATGAGTTTTCATATCAGCTTAGTTAATGTGGTCATATTCAGCAAGATATTTTGTAGATATGTCGTCAAAGACTTACCCACACTTGAGGTCTACATCAACCCTACCTATGCAAGAGATGTATATGTAACACATTTATCATTAACCATGACTAAGTGTTACATCAACCCCACTAGTAGTGTGGTTAAATTGTTTGATAAACACGAATGTGGTAAAAATTTACCGTGATATATGACAAGAGAGGAAGAGAGTAGAGTAAAGTCAACCCACAACAATGGATTGCCTGAACATATTTTCTTTTGCTTGGAATAGGCTTCATAATCTGATACCTACAGCCACAACATTACGAGAAAAGAACATAATTAAGTAATCAATAGCAGCACCAAATGCCAACCACAATTACTAAATGTATGCACATAACTAAGAAATTAACTTTGTAAAAGAATCTGGAGAAAAGAAAAGATAAAGCTTTTGCTTTGTCAGTTAACATCTTCCAAGTTCCAACCGAGCAAAAGATGGAGTTAGCCTTTCTCTTATGAAGTCTTGAGCTGTTAGCGACTATATACTGAAGCATTACTGGTAGAAGATAGAGCAAATGTCCATTTCACTCTTACAAAAATAGCATACTTTTATCAATTAAGTACAATTCAGTAGACTAAGGGCGTGTTTGGTATGGAAGAAAACATTTCAATTTTCTCATGTTTGGTTGGGTCAAATGTTTTGGAAAATGTTTTCCAAATAAACTTATTTTCCTCAAATTTAAGGAAAATGACTTCCCTTCAAAACATAAGGAAAACATATTTCAAAACTCTCTTCCAACCTCCCCCCTACCCACCCCACCCTACCAGCCCCCAATCCACCCCTACCAGCCCCCCACCCCTACCAGCCACCACCCACCCCTATCAGCCCCCACCCAGCTACCCCCACCATCCCCCCTACTCCTAAAAAAATTCAAGTTTATTTTTTAAAAAATATTTTGAATTAAAAATTTCATTTTTTCACCCCTACCACCCCCATCCCAAATAAAACAATTTAAGTTTGTTTTTTTAAAAATATTTTAAATTTCAAAATTTTATTTTTTCACCCCTACCCTCGACCCTCCCTAGGACTCTTGAAACCTGGCTCTGATGCCAATTTTGTCACGCCCAAAGCCTACACCCTAGACGTGGCCGGCACCCAATGACCATCGATGGTCTTAAGCGAACCCTTGGCCTGGCTTACTTAACTCAGCGGAAGACTTAACTCAAGAAATAACTTTAAAATAGAAGCCCGAATCTCCAACACCTACATTTATCTCATCAATAGGACTTATTTCGGAGATTGATTTCAGCTTTGTTGATGAATTAGTTTACTTCCGGGCACCTTTATTGTGGTGAATCATACTTGAATGAAACTAGAGTGATGGGGTAAGTCCACCGGAGAAGGAAGAATGACCATAGAAGTTAGAGCTTGCTGATCTCATTTCTATGGCTTAAACATCTTCCATTACTCTTGGATAAATAATAAAATAATCCCCTCAACTACGTCAAAAGACCACAAATAGTATTGGAATAAATCTAAAGCTAGCTTACTTTTAGTCTATGCTTCATTTTGTCATAATGATAATATATAGATCAGAGGTAAAAAAGAAAACAATACCTATTATCTCAACTCTTTGCAATAATGCTAAGATAATAGTACTAACTTGGTTGAATTAATACTCCAAAGTCACTCTTTGAGAATTAATTGAGCTTTACTTTAATGAGTGAAATGATTGTGAAAACTATTTATGCTCTTCTTGAAATAGTACTTCTTTTCTCAATAAAAATTAATACATTTGGAACCATTAGTGTTCCTTTAAAACTCTTCTCGAATGATGTTTAAAAATATACTTGGACTCACTTTAAATTTTAAAATCAATGCATGGAAATACTTGCACAAAATCTTTCACCAAAATCTCAATGAGTAGGATTCATATGATAGTATAAGCATGAAGAACAACTCAATAATCTAAATGCGTAAAGTATCATAATCTCAATGGTTAAGAAAACCAGAATTCAAAATAGGGAAGACAAACCAAACTCAGAATTTACATAACATTGGGTAGAAACCTAAATCTATCTCTTTACTAACTGAATTTAGATGTAGGACGTGAGAACAAACTTAGTACAACACTATGAATAGTCTTGCATATCTTATATGAAGCTATTTGATTGAAAACTTTGGTGGAGACTTCATTTTTATTGAGCCTAGGAAGAACGCTATCTTTCTTGAAGTGAATCTTTGATCTTGAAATCTTGATACTTGATCTTGAGAATAAGACTCTTTTAAGGAGTTCTTAGAGGGGAAGAACTTGAGAAAACCTTTATCGAAGGGTTCTCGTTGTATCTTGAATTTTTGACATGGAAGATTTAGGTTTCTTGATGAATAAGAGGAACCCTGGGTGAGTTTACATAGAATTTTGAATTTTTAGATTGATAATTATGATAGGAAAACTAGTTAGTTGGATGATATACTCCTTTAAAACACCAAAAATGACTTAGAATAGGGCTAAAAATCATGGAAAAGGACCAAAATAACCCTGGAACACGTGCATCAAGATTTTGGAAAAAAATCACATAAAGCATTCACAGAAGGCTCCACGGTCCGTGGAACATTCTATCATTTGTAGTGGTGGCCGTGGAATTGGGCCCGCATGTTACAACTTCACTGAAACATGCATAACTTTTTACTCTGAACTCTAGTTAATGCAAACTTGGTAGAGTTGGAAATAAGACTCATGAACCTTAAAACTTTAATGTGATAGGTTTTTGACCACCTAACTTTTTATATTCTAAGAGATATTACCATTTGAAGTTCGCCCAAGTAAAGTCTTATATCAAAACTCAACGGTAAGGAAGCTTCAACTCAACTTTGTGGTAGAGGGTTCTTATGACTTTAATTAATCTCCAAATTTATTCCCACACTAAATAATTGACCTGAACACCAAAGCACAATTTAAGAATCACCTGATAGGACCTTATATGCATATAAATAATGGTTTGACTCTTAGCTTAGAATTTTTAGGATGTTACAAGTAACTCTGAATGTCGGGAGCTCACACTATTCTTCGAACACCAAAAGCTGCTCCGCACGAACTCCCAATCAATAGTTAGAACTCATATTATGATATGCAAAGTGCATAAGTATAGTATGAGCCCCAACAAGCGGAACTCAATAGTTATCAACCATCTAAGCTCCAAATAATACAAATATAAATAACAAGTAGTAAGCAAGGTACAACACAAGCGACTAAATAGGATATATACTATGCTAGACAGGTAATAAGGAAAATAAACAGAACACAAAGAACACGCAACCGAGTCAAGAACGTACCAGGTAACGCAAGCCAACAACCTGTTCACAAGAAAATTATGATCCAAGAGTTGTCTACCCAAGTCTAGGAGGGCTAAAATCTACAATATCTAGACCACAACCTATCAACAACCAGATCAATAACACAAGAATACAAAAATCAACAAACAATAACCTAACTGACCCCATAACTCCAAAAGGTACAAGCACCAACATAAGCTAACTGCCCCGATAAAATTGAAGGGTGCAAACAATAATCAATTATACTAGAGCTAGGTAATTAATATCAATGCAGGATTTGCAGTAGAACTATTAGTAACCATAAGTAACCAAGTGTATACACTACCCTCTATCCTGATTAGCGAGGTAGGACCCGTGCATGTCCCTCTTCCTGTACAATGGAATACACTACCAGAAAGACTCACAAGCGACAAGGGAAGCTCGTATACACTGCCTGGGTCAATACTAGGTCTTACAACAAGTCCTATACATTGTGGTACCATAGGTATAAGTAGCTAAAACATGCTGGAAAAAACATCGACGTGTCGGATAGTCAAGTAAAAAATGAGTGCATCCCAGATGCCTCTAGTGTTTCGAGTAGAAATGGATCACATCCTGGACTCCTCATAAAAATCACAAAATATAAATTTATAAAAATGACCCAAGTGGTACGACATTCGTTAAAACGAGTTTAGAATAGTAACCAAGTGAAAATATCCCTTCTCCCTAAATGATAATGATGCAAAAATGCATGAACTGGCACTACAAAAAAAAAATAGTGTTTAGTGACAGACACAATCCGTCACTATATGATGAAAATCCGTCGCTAATCACGATTAGCGACGGATTAGCAACAAAATGTTGACTGTTGCTATTATGCTCATTAGTAAGCTCTTAATGATGAAAAATGAGTTCCATCACTAGTTTAGCGACGTCCTAGTGACGAATAACTTCCGTCGCCATATGTTAGCGACGGACTTAGTCGTCATTATATTTATATAATTTTGTTGCTAATTTCATAATTCTGTGACGAAAAATGGTGTTTCGTCTCAATTTTAGCGCCATCATAGTGACGAAATATTTGTCGCCACATGTTAGCGACAGACTGATTCGTCATTATATTTATATAGTTTTGTTGCTAATTTCATAATTCATTTCGTTATTTTGGATAAATTTGCAACAAAATTTTCGTCGCTACATATTTTGTAACAACATATTAGGCCTTTAATAATTCCTCACTGATCTGTCGCCAACATTGTTTTTACAGCAACAACCAAATAGTCGCTAAATTTGTTGCAAATTGTTCTTATGCACTGCTGAAATAAATTAAATTAAAATTACTAAATACTCCAAAATTAACAAACATTCATATAACATAATACTCATAGATGATTCATAATATATAAATAAAAAACTCTAAAACCACATATTTCTGGTTAAAAATATCCAAAGAAAACTATCAAGTACTCTTAAATGAACCTATGTTCATCAAAATATTACTACGCGCAATTTCTTGTTTCCAAAAAGTATGACATTATCAAAAGCTGAAGTTCTGGAGGTATAAAGTTGAAATAGAGGTATCAACCTCATTCACATTACTAGCAGGAGGCATGGGCGCCGCAGATGATGGATTGCCGAGTGGAGTAATCGATGCTTGCACCTGCTCAACAATAATAGGAACAAGATGACTAGTTAGTGCAGACATAATTTTCTTTACAAACTCTTCCATATTTGTTGTCTATGTTGATTGAGAAAATGGATGTGGTAATGATGATGAGCCACAAAGATTCTGCCCATAGTTAGCATGATTTTGTGTTTTTAGCAACATATTATTATACCCACACCAGCAAAAGTAGTTCCCCAGAGTATTAGCATTATGAAACAATGGGGTTTGGACTCTTTGCTGCTCCTACATGGACAATAATTATATGTTAATTGGGAATTGTACCACACAGACAATGACAACTAACTCTTCAGGGAAATCCCCCTCCCCAACACCTCACCCCAACACTCGCTAAGTTCATCATTGATTGAATTTTGGAAGCTAGCTCAAATCAGGTACCTTTAATATGATACATCAAGCTTGTATAATGTATGATATTGTAGAGTACTTGATCGAAGTTACGTTACACTGAAACAACAACCACAAATTCTCAGTAAAACAGGACTAGAATCGCAGTAAAACAACTATTGATTGGTCTATGTAGATATATGTCTGCCACATGGAAATTCACAACCAAATGTGTCTCTTTGTTCCAATCACCGTGTTGCACTAGAGTCACAGTAAAACAACACTAGAATCACACCAAAACAACATAAAATTTTTACCAGAAAAGCCTCAAAATAGTGGCAGTAGTTTCTCTCTAAAACGACACTAGAATCGCATCGAAAAGTCTCAAAACATCATTAGAACTATACCAAACAGCAGCAACAAATACACTTTAAAACAGGACAAAATTGCACCATAAACTCCAGTAGCAAAGAACCGAAACACCTCCAAGTTTTAGACTTACATGGATATCTCGAGAACGCTCACCAACAAATAATTTTTCATCATGTCCATGTGTACGAACGTGCAGGTGTAACTCACTTGGCGTGGGATCTCGGCCTTTTTCAATAGCCTATACAAGAGAAATCACGTTATAAATATCATATAAAAGAAGATGTTAGTTATAGAGTTTGTATTTTATATATATACTCACAAATTTCTTGCGATGTTCTCCGATAGAAATAGAGCCACCAGTGTATCAGAACTTTTACACAAAGAATGAGAATTAGAAATCTATAACCTATTTTGAAAATTTGAACACAATCACATGTGATGACATTAGGGAAAGGAAGAAGCTTTTTAAGAGGCTAAAATTTTCAATACCATCATATCTAATAAGGTTCCAGAACCTGATGGTTGCACAATCACAGTCAACTAATGTTATTCAATTCAAAGAAATGATCTAATTAGGAATTGAAATAATAAATAGAACACACATAGTTCAAAGCCAAAAGCTATTTCTTGTAAAAATCCTAAATGGAAAAGTAGAAATTACAACAGATTATCCTTGAAAATACAATAGAAGATGATCAAGAACTAGTCGGTGTCTTCTTCAAACTCTTCCTCTTCCTCATCCTTATTCTCCTCAGAAGGTAACAAGCACAAACTGTGGACCATAAGGTACTCACATTCATATTCATCAAATTCGAACAAAACATTCATATTGGTAAAACAAGAACAATTTCTTAAGTTCTTCACTAGGTAGACTTAATAAACTTATGAACTATTAAAGCAATTATTAATTATAATAAACTTACAAACAGTTACTGGAACATTCTAATTTTAGTAAACATATAGAACAATTAAAACATTCTGTTTCAAATAAACTTACTGAAGCATTCTAGGTATAGTGAACTTATTGAAATTATATAATTATTATATTAATCTCACAAAATTGATGACAAACAAAACGGATTGAAGCATTGCAATTAATTTACAGTACAAACAACACTTTTCGGTGTGTGAGAAACTAGAGCAAGAAAATAGTTTGGAGCCAGACTTCATTTCATCAGCAACAAACAGAAGCACATTACATGAAAAACTTTCCACTGAATAAGCAGTTAGCTAATAAATTTAATCTGAGAGGTTCTTGATGACTATGTAGTTGCTTTGATTTGATTTGGCTAATAACTCTGATATACTGAACAAGCAGTTGATAAGAATCTTTATTTCAAAAAACAATTTTTATGAAAACCACATGACTTTCCTCTATAAGTACAACAATTCCTCTAGCAAATAAAATCAAAGAAACAGTTAAAGTCTAAAATGCATTATTCTAGCAAATAAAAACAATAAACAAGTTAAAATTTAGAATGTATTCCTCCAGCAAGAACTAATCACAGAAACACCCACGACAACAGAATCAAAATTCTCCAAACTTTTCACTAATCTCTTAAAAAAAGCTCTAACTCGAATTGTCTCAAGATAATGACAACAATCTTCATTGTAGTTAGATTGAGTAAACAAATACCTTAGAACTTAAATCTTGAGCTAAATCAGAGATATAAACGAAGAGTGAGGCTTACTTCAAGTGAATATCAACTAGGCCTTGATGATGAGGTTATAATAACAGGGGCCTGCAACGTTATAAAATTTCATTACCTTGGTTATTAGCAAGAATATGGAACAATATCAATATAAATAATGTACAGTGTGCAGCTATGTCAAGAATACAGACAAAATACCATCTTAGTCAAAATACAAAAATCAATCAGAAGTAATTTTTAAGCAGTAGATAATACTTCATTCTTTCTGACAAAATAAGACATAGAAACTTCTGTATTATGCATAGGATGAATTTGACTTTCAAATCTAACTATAATCCTTGGTTATTTCTCTCTATACAACTTTAATCTGCAACACTATTGTAATTAATCAGAACTATACATCTATACAACTCTAATCACAACTCTAATAAGAAAATAAAGTCTTGTCAAGTTTGTCATTCACATAATCTATCAAATTGTGGAAATTCACAACAAAATTTATATTGCGGGCAGACATTTGTTTAAGATGATCTTGAGTCAACAGTTTGGATAAAAAATCCACCCCAATCAAAACGATCATTTATTGCTAGACTTATGCTTCCTTCTAAATGTACTACTCTCTATGATGGTTAAGAGTAATCAGTCAATGATGCAATATTAAGCAATGAATCTGATTTTTGTTTTATTTTCTGAAAAACCAGACAGAGGAAGATAACTTCAGCAAGCATCAGCATGAGATAATTACTCAATCTCTTCAATCAGAGAAATACTTGAAAGTTCAAAAGATTCAAAGAAACTCTCAACAGGTACGTCGTACTAAAACTATTCTCATTCCTTTGTGTTGCTCAGTGTCTAAATATTTACTGATTAGTTTCATTTTAGGGAAAATATAATTTAAAAAATTTCATTCTCTTATAAACCTCATGACATTTTAGGGAAAACATCATTTCTAGAAAAAAACCCTATTTTCCGAACACTTAATTTCTAAAACCCCTATTTTGAGAAAATCCCAATCCTACTTCAAGCAATCAAGCTAAATGAAATGGAAAGACTTAAGAGTTAAAATATCATATTTTCATACACCCAAACCACTAAAATCTCTATTTTCAGAAGACGAGTTGAAATAGAAAATAATGATTTTTTCTAGTGAAGTCATTGATACCCAAATCTAGCGAATCTAACATCCAAATGCAGAAACGAGTTGGGATTCTTATTTTGCAGAAGAACAGTTTAAACTACCCATTTTGAGAATACCACAACCCTATTGAGATGGAGAGCTAAACGGAATTGAAATCTTAAATGGAACTTGCATCGAGACTTGGAAAACTTTCA
Organism: Solanum sitiens; assembly: GCA_016801875.1. Classification (NCBI taxonomy): domain Eukaryota; kingdom Viridiplantae; phylum Streptophyta; class Magnoliopsida; order Solanales; family Solanaceae; genus Solanum; species Solanum sitiens. The sequence goes on from JABWTJ010001084.1 coordinate 103,295, forward strand.
ATGGAGCTTGGAGCGGGACATGGAAAGCTTCAATGGAGATGGAGCTTGAGAGAGGCTTCTTTGGAGCGGGACATGGAAAGCTTCAATGGAGATGGAGCTTGAGAGAGGCTTCTTTGGAGCGGGAGGTTTAAATGTTGAAATGAATTTGTGCCCTAGAATTTATGGCTTTAAAAATATTTTGCAACGGATTTACCAATGGATTTTAACATTCGTCGTTTTCAAATTAATTATTTTTTTTAAAAAAATATAATGACCGATATTTTTGTCACTATGCAATATAAATTTTATAAAAATATATCAGAAAGTTTAGCAACATTTTTTTCGTCACTAATTCCGTCGCCCGATATTTATTAATTTTGTCACCCGTACTTTGTTACTAAATCCGTAGAAAATATTAGGCGCCAAAATTTCGCGCTAACATTTAGCGACACAATAAGTATTTCGTTGCCAATCCGTCGCTATATTATTACTCAAAGAATTATTTGTCAATTTTGTAACAAAATGGTAATTCCGTTGCAAATCCGTCATTATATAGTGACGGAATAGCGTTCGTCGCCAATATCCGTCGCTAAACGCTATTTTTTTAGTAGTGTGGGATTTTACTACAAAACACATGAGTATGAACAACCAATGCAATGCATGTCATCACCAACATTCTAACAAGGTACTGACAATTAGAAATATAATATCAAACCTTCCACACTACAAGGAGGAGAGTACTAACCTGGAATCCTTCTGGTCCCTAACCAAGGCCTAGGGCCAACAATATAAACACAAGCTCCATAAGTTATAACAAGCCTACCCCTGATCAATGAGAAAAGAAGTCAAGAAGAGCTTCTAAATCAAAAAAGGGAGAGAAAAACAAACTCAAAGCACAACACCTTACCCATAAACACCACTCTGGTTTACAACTCAGCAAAGATAAAGCAAACCTATGTCTACAACAAGCCACTAAGGTCTCAAGTACTAACACAAGATAAATGACCCAATACAAGCCCTATAAGAAGCAACTTATAAGTACAAGGGCGATAGAATACATCTAAAGATCAACCCTAGCCATTATGCAACAAGAATTAGTCCTAGCATGGCTACACATGCTAAGGAAAACTACAAGGAGGTCTACAAGGCTAAGATAATAAGGTCTTTGTCACCCACAATAAGCCCAATGTTCCTAGAAGAATCAATAAAAGGTAGAATAATAGAAGAAGGTCTAAAACTTAAAATAAGGTACTAAATCACATGTGATTCATACTAAACATTATCTAAGATGCCAAATTAAAAAATAGACCAAAGCCAACCTTGAAGCTTATCATGCATGGTCTGAATCCACCGCACAAGAGTAATCCATCCACTTTCGAAATGCCTCATAACAATAATGCGCTACCAAATTATTGATCACCACGTAAAATGGAAATCTAGACACTAAATTAGTGAAGGACTAAAAAATTGAGTCGATATCCTAAAATTGACTCCATCAAAATTTCCATATCGGCTTACCGAGCATGCATCCTGAAATGGGACATAATTTGATGCCCGGAATAGAGTAAACAAGAACATGCAATTTAATTCAACATTTAAGTGATATGAGAGCCCCTATGGGGAGAGAACTACCTAGAAATGATTCTCCCCTCACTTTCACGAACACTTCGAGGTGTAGCCACACCAATACTAGACAAAACACAACTACAATCACCCAAACTAGAGCTCCCTATCTGAACTTATCTATGTTTGAATATTGGAAGAGATGTTGAAAAATGAGTTGAAATAGGAGATATAAGATCAGTGATGACCGCTAAAGCGATCAAATGGCTGCTAACGCGGTCACCGCTAATGTGGTCAGCTCGCCACAAAAGCGGCCAAACTCCGGAAGGCACTTGCCGCAAAAAAGGAGTCCAGACCACAAACATATCTAGCCGGCGCTAACGGGGCCTCTTCTCCTTCAAGGCTTATCGCTTAAGTGCCTCATAGGTCACTAACACGGCTGCTACAAAAGCGGTAAAGGGAAATAAAGCTACAAACTTTTAATGGACCTTGGAACTCATTTTAGGTCCAAACAACACAAACCAAATGTGCTTCCCACTCTGAAACAACATTCCAGATTGAACGAAACCATCAAAACATCTATCTAAGATCGTCACAATTAAAAGTGGGTCTTACACCCAAGTTCCTTTTTAAGCCAAAATCCATAATAGGGTTGAAATGAGACCGAAAGCCTCAAAATCTACATGAAAGATCACTCTAAACTTCACTTGATGTTTCAAAGCTAAAAGAACTGTCTGAATGTCATTCTTGAGGTTGTCTTCCAAGAGTTTTGATCGAAACCAACCGTACAAGCTCTAGAAGTTCGAAATTATTGAAACTTGCACAAAACTCAAATGAACAACCCAACAACCGAACTATCATTCCAAAAGTTAGTAATGACTTGTGATAGCTATCACGCCTTGAGCTACCCCCAAGACGCGGACACGGAACCTAGGACCGCAAGTGATCCCAAGCTAACTCTGCTGGCATGATCATGAGCATACTAAAGAATAATAAACTGTTGCGAAAGCTACATGATACTTAAAATGAAAGATGGGGAATACCTATATACTAAAATTGAGATATATGAAAACTGATGAGTTTAATACAAAGAAAATAACAATTCAACGCTAAGCTGAAACTAACTATGTCTGAAATAAGCCTCTAAACTGGACTAGAAATACTGGGACAAGCCCCAGCTAAATCTAGCAAAAATTGAAACTAGAAGACTAAGTACTGGAAAAAAACTCGTAACTATTGTCCTCGGAGAATGAGGACTCACCACTGAATCTGCTGAACTGGAGATCGAAAATTGATCTAAGCATAATCTGGATGCGGAGAACCTAAACCTACATCACGAGAAGATGTAGCGCACGTATGCGTCAGTACTTGAAGGTACTGAGCATGTAGGATAGAGTAAAGCTAAAATAATACATAACTGAACAAGCACAAAAGCAAGTATAATAATCCGAACATGATATACTGAATATGAGCTAATTGGATGCAATGACCAATCTATAACATGCTAAAACTGAATACTGAATATACTGATAAATGGTCAATGCAGAGAGTCTGACTGAACTGTGGGAGCTACTAATAACCGATAATAAAACCACATGAGCTAAATGTGGAGTCCGATGTATACGCCCCATTGAGAGGACCCAATATACCCTGCCAAAGGTATAAAGGCATGCTGGCATGATCACTAAACTGATTGCCCACAGAGAGGACTTATAACTTACATGGCTATTAGTTCTGGGACTAATTTGGTAGGGTGAACCCTAGTCCAACTCGGTATTATGCTACTCCTATTGATTTATATAGTTAACTGATTATGTCTGAATTTCTATAAAATACTGAATAGCTCAAAACTGAACATGCAAACTGAGAATGCAACATTTAATCTGATAATGATGCATTAATAATTGAGGCATGTAACTGAAATATTTGACCTAGCATGTGTAATTCAAGAACTAAAGAAATACAAAGCTAGGGTTCTGAAATTCATGTGATAATCTGAGTAATAACATGATAATCTGATTTGGAACGTATACTTTAACTAAATCATGAAGTTCTGCTGTAATTCTAGGAACCCTTGGTTTAATCATGATAAGCGAATCAAGAACTGACTGAAAACTAGGGACCCAATGGGTGAAAGAAACCCACTAGTGAAATCCTACATACCTGGTGATGAAATTCAAGGAAAAATACTTAGATTCCGGGGCTGGAACTGCTGGAACCTTGCTGCGTTCTTGAACTAGGGTTGTTGAGCTTTTTCTCCTTTCTTGCTTCTAATTTTCTAACTTTTGATTAATGATTTTGATTTAGGTAAGTTCTTGTTAAGTTTCTAGGCTTAAACTGACTAAAATCTGATGATTTAGGATCAAAACGACGTATCTTAAGGTTTAAATGAAGTGGAAAAAGATCAAAAGACCCCTGGGTAAGTTGCTTTCGGACCAAACGACGACTAGGACTGACGGTCCATCGTTCCATCGACGGTTCATCGTTTGGTCCGTAGGTTGGGCCTGTTCGACTGGCCTTTACTAAAATAGGCATAACCTTTTGCTTGGAGGTTGATTTTAGCAAGGTCGGTGGCTATAAAAAGATAATTTAATTATCTATCTGATGATATATCATGGGACACCTAATTAATTTTTGTTAAGAGTTATAATCATTTGAAGTTGACCCTACTGCATTTCCCCCCTAATTGGCTGCTATTTCCCATCTACGGTCAGACCTACGGACCGTGGGTCCACCTACAGACCGTGCTGATCATCCGTGACTCTTATCATAGAGTGGATGAATGGGGTGTCGATCAACGAACTCAGACTATGGACCGTAGTCTGACCTACGAACCGTAAGTCCGTCCGTCGTTCGACACTTAGTCAAATCTTCTGGATTGAGATTTTGGGCGGTTTCTGACCCAATCGACTGATGTGCAGGACAGACCGTGGGTCAGGCTACGGTCCATCGATTGCCACCGTCTGTTGCACCTATAGATTTTGTGAAAAACTGGTTTTTGGACTGTTTTGGATATGGGGTGTTACAATAGCTATAGGAAATATCTAGATGCTGAATTGATCAAAATTGGAGGAACTAACATGGAGGGTCAGTACATTCAATTCACCAAGGCATGGATAAAGTGAAAGTGTATCAAGGTAAACACCTAGAAACACTACACCTACAAGGGGTTCAACATCACCAAGGTATGAAGGAAGAGCAAGTGTATCAAGAGGTGCACTTAGAACCACTGCAACTCTTTCTAACAAAATACCAAGTGCATCAAGATAACCAAGGCACGGTGCAAGTTCAAGGGGTGCTATGATCAAGAACTAGGAGTTGTTGAGGAAGAGGTTGGGAAATGGAAAGTGGAGCACAAGGCATCAATCATCCACTTTAAAGTTGGTTTACATGTTCTCGAGGTAGTAGAACACATGTTCTAGGACAGAATGTAAATGTTGCACCAAACGAAAGTGATACTGTGAGGAAAGGAAAGGGTGTTAGAAATATAACCCAATATAAAAGGCCAAGAGTAATTGTAATGACTCTGTTTCAAGCTGAGTATGATTTCACAACTTTCAATGTAAGTATTGTGATGCATTCATAATATTTGTTCTATAATAACTTGATAATGTTTGTTCTTTAATAGCTTCAATTGTCTAAAACTTTTGTAGGTTTGGAATACCAAGTAATAGAATATTATGGACTGGACCAAAAAGAGTATTCAGATCAGTAGTTGTAATTGGAGATGTTGGTTTCAAACCAACAAGTGGACTGCAGTGGAAAGAAAATCAAACAATCCCAAAAAGAAAGCTTTCAAACTCGAATACTTCCTCTTCTTCACAACCTTGAGACTCATGGCAACCATAATTCGATACCCAAACTAGGACAAGACCCCGATGACAATTCTAAAATCCGAACATCAGAACCATGAATTGTTTTTCAAAAACATTTTCTTTAAAAGAAAATTGACGGGGTCGTGGCGGGAGGGGTGTAGTGGTTGGGTGGCATAAAAATATATATTTTTTAAAAACTGAAATATTTTTCAAAAACAATTTTCTTTATTATTTTTTTGATTGGGGTGGCCTGGGTAGGGGAAGGGGTAGGGTAGGGGTGGGAGGTAGCGGGGATGGGGATGGGAGGTAGGGGTAGGGAGTGGTATGAATATGATTTTGTAAAGAAGTTTGAAATATTTTCCAAAAACAAGTTTTTTTTTACAAAAATGAAGGGGATGGCGTTGGTGGGGGGAGTAGGGGTGGGGGTGGCGTAAGAAATGAAAGTAATTTAAATTTGAATATTTACCAAAACTATTTTTCAAAAAATATTAACGGGGGTGGGGTGGGGGGGAGTGGCGTAAGAAATAAATTATGTATTCATTAAGACGGGGAAGAATTGGTTTTATTGCTTAATGTCATTACAAATGGGTTCCCCTAGGGGCTAAAATGAAAATATAAATTATGTACAAGACCCTATTATAACACTCTCTACACATCGAGAAGGTTCCAAGAACATTCCATTCAAATCAGTGGAATTCTAAGATTTTCTAAGAAATTCTCCGTATATTTCTAGAATATTCCACTAAGGACTATTGTTCTTCCAATATAAGCTTTCCACATGGATAATTTCTCCAACTCAGTGTTGGGCGTATTAATTATGTACAAGATTCTATTCTAAAACTCTCTATACAACTCGAAGAATCCAGGGATGTTCCATGCAAATCTATAAAGTTCTAAGTTCTTTCAAGAAATTCTCCTTATATTTCTAGATAATTCACTAAGGACTATTATTCTTCTAATCCACATAGACGATTCCTCCAAAATATTCCCAGTTTGCGCGAATCCGCTAGCCCATCGCGTACTAGTTTCTCCAACTCTATGTTGTGAACGTTATCGAACAATCCATTTGTAGACATCACTATCGAATCCCATGTTCTTACTGTAACTTTAATTTCTTGTGCCACACTTGAATTATCATATTTAACACCATTCCCTAACTGAAAAGGATAATCGAATCCTTTTTGCTGAATTTTCAATTTGTAAACTATTACTCTGTCTCTTACAACAACATATCCACTATCTCCAAGGTTGACCGCATGTACAATATCACACATTAAAGTCAAAATACAAGTTGTTGACAAACCTTGAAATTTCGTGTTGAAATAAGCCTCATTTAGAACTCCATTTGCTGAATTTTGTTCATTTGATCTTTCTACTTGTGAATCGATAATTCAGAATTTCTAACCAACTGTCTCGAATATTCTCCAGAATCGATACCCTTTTTCGCCCAACCACCAACAACATCCGCTACACCTATGCTTTCTTCCTCTATACAAATTGTAACGACCTACTTAGTCGTTTTGAGCAGCAGATTTTATTTCTGGAAAACTGTCTGAGACGACGTATCCAACGACGGACCGTCATGGTCACGACGGACCATCGAGGGTGTCTCGTTCCAAACACTTGGAATTCTTATATTTGAGTGCTGAAATCGACTCTCTGAACTCTGTGACGGACCTGCAGGACGGACCGTCACATACATGACGGACCGTTGTGAGTTTCCGTTTCAAAACACTTCAACTCTTGAGAATTGGGTACTGAGAGCAATTCTCTGAAGTCTGTGATGGACCTGCAGGACGGACCATCACAGACATGACGGACCGTTGTGAGGTTCCGTTTCAGAACACTTCAACTCTTGAGAATTGGGTACTGAGAGCAATTCTCTGAAGTCTGTGATGGACCTGCAGGACGGACCGTCACAGACATGACGGACCGTTGTGAGGTTCCGTTTCAGAACACTTCAACTCTTGAGAATTGGGTACTGAGAGCAATTCTCTGTCCGTCGTGACGGAAGTGCAGGACGGACCGTCGTAGGCACGACGGACCGTCACAGGTTGCGTAATCCCAGTCTGGGTCAAATTTCTGGGTAAGTTTTAAAGGGGAGTTTTGGACTATTCTTGCTATAATTATAAATTTTAGTGGGTCAATGTTAAAAACTCAAATCCTTGGGGGTGTAAAGGAGATGACCTTGAGTTACTTAGTGGGTGGTTTCCTCATCTTTTATACCTAATTATATGCTAAATTAGGGAAAAGAGAGAGAGTTTGGGAGAAGAAAAAATAGAGAGAACAAGGAGAAGAGAGGAACGATCTATAGAGAGAGACAACCAAGAGGAACCAAGAAGCTTGAGAGATTGCTTGTTTGATCAAGGATCCTTGGTGAAGGTAGGTTATGGTTGATACTATTTGTAGTAAACTCTTAATAGTGAATGATATGTATTGGTAGTATTGTAAACCCTTCTATATGCTTAATCTTATGCTTTCATGAATGTGATTATGTGTTTGTGATAAAATAAGCTTAATGAAGCTTTGAATCCAAAATCTTGAAGAAACCCTAATTCACCTTGTTATTGATGATGCCTTGGTATAAAAGAAGGCTTGATGAA
>JABWTJ010001084.1:114658-138065 GCA_016801875.1 Solanum sitiens
TCGGGTGTCACGAACCGACACGTAGAATTAGGGGATCGGAGTGTCACGTTCCGACACATAGAATTAGGGGATCGGAGTGTCACGTTCCGACACATAGTATTAAGGGATCGGGTGTCACGAACCGACACGTAGAATTAAGGGATCGGAGTGTCACGTTCCTCCAAACAATTAGTATTACGGGGATCGGTGTCAGAACCGACACGCAGAACTAGGGGATCGGAGCCCAGTGTACGTTCCGACCAACATAGTACCGTAGGGGGATCGGAGTGTCACGTTCCGACCAAACATAGTATTAGTGGGTCGGGGTGTCGAACCGACCACATAGCCTTAGGGGATCGGAGTGTCCAAGTTCCGAACATAGTATAAAGGGATGTGGTGTCACGAACACCGACACGTTCTAATCGAATAGGGGATCGGCGAGGACAGTAAGTGTCACGTTCCGACACCTAGTATTAGTGGATCGGGTGTCACGAAACCGACACTAGATTAGGGGATCGGTGTAACGTTCCCGACACATAGAATTAGGGGATCGGCGTAGTGCAGTCCGACACATGTATTAGTGGATGGGCGTTCACGAACCGACAGTAGATTGTGGATCGTGTTCAGGGTCTACGTCCGACACATAGACATTAGGGGGGGATCGGAGTTGTCACGTTTCGACCAACCTGTATTAAGGGATCGGGTGGGTGTCACGAACGACACGTAGAATTAGGGGATCGGAGTGTCACGTTCCGACAAATAGTAGTAGGGGATCGGAGTGTCACGTACCGACACAAGAGGAAGAAAGATAATAAATCTTGAGAGATGTTTATATACTCAATGTAATGAACCTAATTCCCAAATGAGTGTGGTATTGAGGCTTGAGTCCTCATGGATGAACTTGGTAGTACTTATTGATGATTATAGTACTTGTTACTACATGTTGAGTATTGTAGTTGATTTATGATATGAACTGATATATACTGTTTTCTATTTTGAGTTGGCCGATGATACCTACTCAGTACTTGTGTTTGTACTGACCCCCTACTTGTTGTTTCTTTCTTTGTTATTTGGGGAATGCAGCAAACGTACCGTCGTCTTCAACTCAGCAGCAATTCTAGCCAGTCTTCACTACACCGGATTTCAGGGTGAGCTAATGCTTCTAGCTTGGACTGGATCTTCTCTTCAATGTCTTGATGCCTTGAACTTCCGGCATGGACTAGCCTTTTATTTATTTTAGCTTCTTAGATACTTTTAGATTTGTAACTTGAGGATAGATGTTCTTGTGATGATGACTTCCAGATTTTGGGGATAATGAGTTTTAAGTCTTCCGCTTTGTATTTTTGTTCAATATGTTGGAGTTTTAGATTGGTTGGTTCGCTCACATAGTAGGATAAGTGTGGGTGCCACTCGCGGCCAGATTTTGGGTCGTGACACAAATAAAATGTGCATCCCGCCCCTTCAAGAGGTGCTTTGTTAGATTTTGGTATGTAAACGAATCAGTCCTCATCTTCATCTTGATATTACCATTAATAAAACTTGAGAAATTAGTACTCTCACCGCAAAAGCTTGGATCATCATCTATATCCATATCGTCTAGAACATCTATCTCATCTATATACATCTAGTCTATAGCCATTAAAGAAACTAATAAAGAAGTGACAAAGCTGAAAAACTATAAAAGGGGATGAAAAAAGAATTACAAGAGTATTATCGCGCTTAAACTTGTGACCTAAAGTAATTCTTGAATTTCCTTCACAAAAATAAAATCTTGACAGACTTCTTCATGTGAATATACTAGTTCATATATAATGAAAAGAAATAAATCATTCCCCAAAATCGAGCAAAATGCCAACACATTTTATGTACCTAAATTACACCTTGAGAGATTAAGTAATCTTTCTGTTGCAATATGTTTGACCAATTTACTTGGCACGGATCTTAAGAAAAGAAAGAAAAATTTTGAATCTTATAGTATAAAAAAAAGATATGTCAAATAAATAAAAAACAATTCCATTAATTTTATGGTCTTAATCATATCATATGGAAACTGGAAACTAAACAATTCATAAAAAGTTTAAAATAAAACAATTGTTTAGTTCAACTCTCCATATGACATGTTTAAGACCACAAAATCAATGGACATTTTAATATATTTGACATATCTTTTTTTTAGATCACAAGATTCAAAAAAAATTGTTTATTTCTTTAACTCTGTGCCAAGTCATATTGGTCAAAAACAATAAAACCAGGATTTTACCTAGTATGTCGAGGTGTTATTCAGTGTCCATAAAATATTTTGGTGTTTTGCGCGATTATGGGAAACGATTTATTTTTTTCATTATATATGAACTAGTGAATTCCCATGAAGAAATCCGTCAAGATTAATTAATTGTTTTTGTAAAGTAAATTCAATTATTGCTTTAGGTCACGAGTTCAAATCCTAAGCGCAATAGTACTCTGGTCATTCTTTTTGAATCCCCTTATATAAATTTTTGGCTTTGTCACTTCTTACTAGTTCCCTAAATGGAAGACGAGAGGGATGTTGATGAGATAGATGTTATAGAGGAGATGGATATAGATGAGGATGTAAAATTTTTGGGATGAGAGTAGTAATGTCTCAAGTTCTATTAATGGGAATATCAAGACGAAGATGGTGTATGGCTCTTTTACATACCAAAATCTAACAAAGCGCCTCTCGAGGAAGATGCACATTTTATTTACATTGAGGAAGAAGCCATAGGTGTAGCGTATTGCATTGGTGTCTTGGCCAAAAAGGGTATCGATTCTTGAAAATATTCGAGACAACTGGTTAAAATTGTTGATCTATCAATTCACAAGCAGAAACATCAAAGGAACAAAACTCAGTACATGGAAGTTATCAACCAGGCTTATTTTAAAGAGAAATATAAAGGTTCGTTAACGGCTTATATTTTGACTTTAACGTGTGATATTGTACATGCGGTCAACATTGTAGATATATAGGTTAATTCTATGGTGTAATAGTTTACAAATCAAACAATTCAGCAAAAAGGATTCAATTATCCTTTTCAGTTAGAGGATGGTGTTAAATTTTATTATCCAAGTGTAACACAAGAAATAAGTTACAGCAAGAACAGGGTATATGATAGTGATGGTTACAGATTGATTGTTCGTTATTGCTCACGACATTGAATTTGAGAAATTAGCATGTGACGGGTTAGCTGATTTGCACGAACTGGGAACATTAATTTGAAGATGTTAGCATGAAAGATTGCAGAATATGCACTGCAGAATTACTTATAAGTTAAATCTCATGATAAACGTTAAAAATAATAGGTTACGTAGTAAACAGTTCAATGCTTTGTTTTCCCCATGTAGATAAGAGTAGTCTACTTAGAAAACAGGCAAAATACAAAGATCTATTGATCCATAGGAAACAATAGTTTATTTGTTGACCCCTTTTCCTAGATGTGGTTTGGTCACTAAACCCAAAAACTGAGGAGTTAACTCGTATGGACTGGATCGAACCTAGGGAAACTCCTGGTCCTATGGAGCGTTTCCCCTTTACTGAGCCCTACACAATACCAATCTGGATTAGTCAAGCTAATGGAAGGTATCACGATCATGTTATGTAATTGTACCATATGTGCTTATTTGCATTTTGGAACCTCACTTGCAAGTTCTTAACTATCAGGCAACTTAAGCTTACATCCACCTAATTTGTCAGTGTTGTCCTTGATCTCTAGTGTCACCCATTTATTTAACTACATATTCCTCATCTCCATCTTATTCTTCTGATTTTCCATTTACCTGATTTGGTTCTACCTACCAAGGCGTCCCTTTCGGTGGGAAATCCATGTGGATAATATTCTTTTTATTTTAATGCAAAGGATAAGTGACATCTTTTAACTCCTCGTAATTAATCTATATGAACATTGCTAAGTCGTTAGTATATGTGAAATAGGAGAGTTAATTAGTCAAACGTAATCGGTTCACATTTATCTAAGTGTAAGTTTCTTAACTTTGTAAGAAAATATAGGACATATTCAAAAGACTTTGAAAAGTTACTTTTGTATTATGACAAAATTGTCATTAAAGTAAGAGAACATTTATTATATATGTTAGTTTCTTACATTCTTCTGATGGATGAAAACGTAAATGATATTCCTATTTAAGGAGTATCAATTGGGAGCTAAATAAAGAGAAGAAAATCAAAAGTCATTCCTTTCATTTACTATCTCCTTCACTAATTCTTTTATTGGTTTAAATAATAATTCTTCCTATTGTGGATTTCTGGGCAATTATTTTTGTGCAACTCTAAACTTTCCGTCACGAGTGCATGTGTTTGAGAGTAACCGTGGAACCTTGGGGAGCGAGCAGCTACAACGATTTTCATCGAAGTCGGGCCCAAATCGCTTTCAAGGCAGCGGCTTGCCACTACACAGTGTTTGTACTAAACTATTTACTACTTTATAATTCTAATCCAATATCAATATTTTAGTATTTTTCCCAACAATTTGAAAGAGATTTTACTTGCATACATTATTTATAAATAGCTATTTCTTTAAACAAATTTTTCCTAATTTTTCAAATCTTGAACCTTTGTATGGAACCAATTTTTAACGCTGGTAACAAAAACTTTTAGTTTTCTTTAAACAATTAGAAGTTAAATATGTTTTATTTAACAAATCTTCAATAGATGGTTCTTTTACCATTACTGATTCCAGAAATGTTGTGGTTGCTGATGATATTGTTAAAATAAAGTTTGAAAAGGATAATAATCCGTGAGAGGACATTTGCTAAATCATATGACTAATATTTTATTTGATTTATTTGTTACCTATAAATCTACTAAAGAAATATGGGATAGTTTGAAAAAGAAATATGGTGCTTATGATGTAGGAAACAAAAAATATGTTGTCAGCCAGTGGGTTAAATTCCAAATGGTTGATTATAAGCCAAGAATGCAACAAGTTCAGGAATATGCGAACTTGACTACTGATGTTCTCAACAAGGACATTAAGATGTATTGATTTTTTCAGGCTAATGTTCTACTTGAAAAATTCCCACTATCTTGGAATGATTATAAAAATCAATTGAAACATAAGGAAAAAAAATTAACCCTCCAAGAACTTATTAGTTATATGATGACCAAGAGGCAAACCATCTCAAAGATAAGATGAAATCACTTTCTTTTAATTCTTCTAAAGTTAATCTTGTTGAATCTTCAGATATAGTTGTGAAAGACATGTTCAATGGAAAACAGAAGAAAGTCTTAAAAAAGGAACATGCGAAGAACAAAAATCATTTGAACAATCCGGAGTGTCAAATTCATAAAGCTAAATGTCCATGTTTTGTTTGTGGAAACTTGGTTACAGGGCTGCTAAAGGCTATCAAAGAAAAGGGCATGACTCAAAGAGGTAAGGATAAAGTGATATCCAAGCTCATGTAATTGAGGGTAATGAAGTGATTGTTGGTGTAGTTGTTGAGGCAAATCTGGTGGCTAGCAAAATTGACTTGGCTAAGGTTGGTTTACCTAATTTTAAATGAGTAAATGTTGGTTCTAAGACTTTTGATATTGTTTATTGGTAATGCTCTAAATAGTGTTGCATGTAGATTTATGTCTCTAAAGGACCATTCTATTTGTGCATTTAGCGATGTTGAATTTTTTATCATATTTTTTCATTGAATAAATAATGTACCAATTGATATGCAAAATAATGCTTTTACATCTATGTCTATTAATTTTCGTATTGTACCTTCTTCTAATGTTATTTCTAATGAGCATGAAAATAAACTTAGAAGGAGTAAAAGACGTAGAATTGAGACTAGTATTGTTCCTGATTTTATCACCATTTTCTTAACTGAAAATTTTGATATTAATATTTTAAATGATGAATTATTGTATATCTATTTAATAGAACAAGACCCTAAGTCTTATTATGAAACAATGAGATTAATAGATTTTTTTTTGGAAAGAGGCTATCAAAAGTTAATTAGATTCTATTGTTCTTAATCACACTTGGGACTTGTATCATTTACCTAAAGGTTGTAAGTCAATAAGTAGCAAGTGTATATTTTAGAAGAAACTGAGACATGATGGTACAATTGATAGATATAAGGCTAGACTTGTGAATATGTGTTTTAACCGAAAGAAAAGTGTTGATTATTTTAATACTTATTCTCATGTGACTAAAATAGCAACCATTAGGACCCTTATTGCTTTAGCAACTATTCATGACTTAGTGGGACATTAAATCGATGTCAAAACAACATTTTTAAATGGTGATTTAGAGGAAGAGATCTATATGACTCAACCTGAGGGTTTTGTGGTTTCCGGAAAAGAGGATAAAGTATGCAAATTGAGAAAATCCTTGTATGGACTAAAACAAACACCTAAAAAAGTGGTACGAAAAATCCAATATCAGATTACTGGATAATGACTCTGCTTTAAATTCATGTGATACCTGTGTTTTTTCTAAGATTATAAGTTCAGATTGTGTAATTATATGTTTACATGTAGATGACATGTTAATATTTTGTCCAAATGTGAATGTTATTAATGAGACTAAGAATTTTTTATCTTCTACATTTGAAATTAAAGACCTTCGTGAAGCAGATGTGATTTTGGGAGTTAGAATCAAAAGAACCTCTAATGGTTTCTCTTTGTCAGCCTCATTACATTGAAAAGTTGTTAAAAAAATTGATTGCTTTGATGTAGTTCCAGCGAGAACTCCTTATGATCCTAAAATATACTTAAGAAAGAATATATAATCTAGTGTTTCTCAAATTGAAAATGCTAAAATAATTGAGAGTGTAATATTTCTCATGAACTATACTCGGCGTGATATAGCTTATTTTGTTAGTATATTGAGTAGATATACTCATAATCCACTAGTGAATGTTGGAAGGCTCTTCATCGCTCTCTAATGTATTTAAAAGGTATAATTGATTAGTGTTTCCATTTTAACAAATTTCCTGTTGTTTTAGAAGATTTTTGTAAATGCAAACTAGGTAATTGACAATGATGAAGTTAGCTCCACCAGTGGCTATGCGTTTACTTTGGGTGCAGGTGATATTTCGTGGAAGTCTTCCAAATAGACTTGTATAGCACGTTCTACAATGGAAGCTGAATTCATTGCTCTCAAGTTGGCAAGGAAAGAAGCTAAGTGATTGAAAAATCTTTTGGCGCATATTCTAGTTTGGGGAAAGCAAGCTTCACCTGTCTCTCTTCATTGTGACTCACAGACTGCAATTGAAATAGCCAAAAATAATGTGTATAATGAAAAAAGAGTTGTGGATCCCATGACCAAGGGCTTGGCAAGGAAAATAATTCTTAAAATATTGAGGGGGATGGGGCTAAATCCCATAGTTTGAGGCAGTTTTGTGGATCTTTTAGGCCTCAACATACGCCACATTTTTATATCCCTTTGGCGTGAAACATTATTTATAAGGTTGAACTTATTTTCTCGTAATGATTCTATAGTCTTAAGGTGATGTATTTGAGATAGACTTGATGGTATCACCAACGTGAGTGTAGATGTGTGGTCACCTTTTATGAAAGACTTGGGTCATCTTTCTAGAGCACTATAAGACCCAAGGTGTGTGTTCATGACCATAAAAGTACTTTGTTGGATCGCAGAGTTTGAGTAAAATCAAGGATATTATGTGTTGTGGGTGTCTCAACTTATCTCCATTTAGTCTAAGAATACTTTACTTTGTGGATATGTGTTGTTGCCTCATTTCACTACGTGATAATTCAAATTGAAAGATATTGATACTTAAGTACATTTTCTTTTGCCTAGAAATTATTCTTTTTCTTTATCTTTGCATTAGTGGGGGGTTGTGGATAATATTTCTTTTCTTTTAATGCAAAGGATAGGTTACATCTTTTAACTCTTAGTAACTAATCTATCTGAACATTGTCAAGTCGTAGCATATATGAAATAGGAAAGTTACTTCCACAATAATGGTTCAAATGTATCTCAAGTGTTAGTTTCTTAACTTTGTAAAGAAAATATAGTAAGTATTCAGAAGACTTGAAGTTACTTTTTTATTATGAAAATATTGTCATTAAAGTAAAAGTATATCTATTATACGTTAGTTTCTTACATTCTATTGATGGATGAAAATGTAAATGATTTTCCTATTTAAGGAGTATCATTTGAAAGCTAAATACAGAGAAGAAAACAATAGTCATTTCTTTTATTTACTATCTCCTTCAGTAATTCTTTTATTTGCTTAATAATCATTCTTCCTACTGTGGATTTCTGGACATTGTTTTTGTGCAACTCCAAACTTTCAGCCCCGAGTGCATGTGTTTTAGAATAACTGCAAAACCTTGGGGAGCGATGGCTACAATGATTTGCATCAGAGCCGGTTGAAATTGAGCTAAAATTGCTTTCAAGGCAGTGGCTTTCCACAACACACTGTTTGTGATAAGCTATTTACTATTTTATAATTCTTATCTAATATCAATATTGTAGTATTTTTCTCGAAATTTCATCATTCAAAGATGAAGAAGATTCATTGTGACTTCCATCTGTTCTAACCTTATCACATTTCTACACAAGCTCACAATATAGAGAAGCATTCAACTTTTTGTAGTGTCTTCATGACAGTCTTGGTATGCTACCATGTGTTTTGGACTGTTTTCCTTTAGTTACACGCTTAACTGCATTGTCCGATGGAACGTTTTGGTCCTTCCACCATTGCATGTATCTCATGTTGATCTCTGACATAATAGCCCTCCAAGCATGATTATTAGTTGTATTTTCCTGTCTTTTAGGTACTTTTCATGTCACTTCAATTCCTAAACACCCCCCCCCCCATACACACACACATACACACATATACACAACATCAAAACACTATATTTTAAAGCTAAGCTCATTTTGAAGCAAAGGCAACATTGGTGCAACCAACAGAGGAAACACCGAAGGGGAAATATTACCTATAAAATTTTGATCAGTTATAGCCATGGCAGTCCGGAAGCAAGGAGGTCTCACCAACTGCTGATGAAAAGAGATCTTACTAAACGTCTGCTATAGTGAGTACCTGAAACTTCATTATAAAATGTGCAAAGTCAAATAACATCAGTACATTGAATGTACGGTATGTAATATAGACCAAATGAAGTACGTAAATAAATAGTTGAACTCAATAAATGAACTAAAATAGTGTACAACAAATTGGTGATTCCTAAATTAATTAACATAAGGAGTCGCCACCTAATTATTTTTGCGGTTAATCAGGACACCCAAATTATTTAACCAATGTAATGCTAACATTAACTCCGATTAATGGTCTACTTAACTTGTGTGATACTATGTAAGGTTTCTAGTTATCCTAATGGGAAGAGATTAAGTATCCTTTAAGATCTGTTAAAAACGATTACCGACCAAAGTTATGTTAAATTTAAAAAGGTTTTGAAATAACTATAGAATTTAAAATATCTATTATAACTAGGTGCCAATTGGTTTTAGAAAGATAAAAGTAATATCGTGACTAGCTAACTTAAGTTAGGAACACAGACATGTTTCCTTCGCTTTTAGTCTTTAGTTTAAATTTTTGCTAGATCTAGCTGGGGCATATCCCATCATTTCTAGTTAGTATAGGCTTTATTTCATACATACTTAGATTCAGCTTTAGCATTTGAGTTTGTTCTTTCAGTTGTTGTTAAATTGTAATTTTCATATATTCAAATAATTTATGGGTAATCCCCGTCATTTCAGTTTACATGATGATTTTGCTTCCACACGGTATTTCTTGTTTCGATTTATCTTTAAGTATGCTTATGATATGCCAACAAGGTAAGCTTGGGTCATGATAGTGATGGCTACAGATTGGATTGTTCGATAATGCTTACGACATTAAGTTTGAGAAATTAGCAAGAGATGGGTTAGTTGATTTGCTTGAACTGGGAACATTTTCGGAGATGTTAGCACAAAAGATTGCAGAATATGCACTGCAGAATTAAGAAAATAAAGTATTTATACACCGTTTGCCATAGATTGCCTCAAAGTTGGCAAAGATGGTGTTGGTGGAAAGTGTGATGACATTACAGTGATAGTTGCTCGTATTTCCCCATGTAGTTCTATTTAGGGGTTTAAGGGTGTGTTTGGTATGAAGGAAAACCGTTTCCACATTTTCAAGAAAAGGAAAAATGTTTTCCAATTTTCTTATGTTTTGTTGGGACAAAAGTTTTGGAAACTGTTTTCCAAATCAACCCCTTTTCCTCAAAGTTAAGGAAAATGATTTTCCTTCAAAAGTTAAGAAAAAATATTTTCTAAAACTCTCATCCAACTTCAAATTACATTTTTTTTAATAAAAAAGTCAATTTCTAAAAAATATTTTCAATTTCAAAATTTTATATTCACTCCACCCTCCCCCTCCCCCAATTATCCCGCCACTCCCCTCCAAAGAAAGTTGAAAACTTTAAAATTTCATTTTTTTCATTCCAACCAACCCCCCACCGCACCCAAAAAAAAATTAAGTTTGTTTCTAAAATAAATTCGACTACAAATTTAAATTTTTTCACCCCTACTCTCAACCTCCCCACCCCCACCTCCATAAATAAATTTTCAATTTGTTTTTTAAAAAAATATTTTCAACTTTAAATTTTTTTTACCCCTACCCTCCATCCTCTAACCCCCTTCCCCACCCCCCACCCCCCACCCCAAAAAAAATTAAGTTTGTTTTTAAAAAATATTTTGGACTTCAAATTTTTATATTTTCACCACTACGTTGCCCCCCACCCCCAACACACACACACCACACCTACCAAAATAAATTTTTAATTTGTTTTTAAAAAATATTTTCAACTTCAATTTGTGTTTCACTCCTACCCCCCACCCCCCCCCCCTACAAACCCCAATCCCCCCCCAAAAATAACTAATTTATTTTTAAAAAATATTTTCAACTTCAAATTTTAATTTTTTCAAAAAAAATAATATTTTTCAAAAATTATTTTCTACTCATGTAAAAATTTCAGTTTACGCGACGATTCAACTTCCACACGGTATTTCTTGTTTCAGTTTTATCTTTAAGTATGCTTATGATATGTCAGCAAGGTAAGCTTGGGGTCACTCGTGTTCCTAGGTCCTGTTTTTGCATCCTAGGGGTAGCTTTGGCGTGACAATATTTTTTTTCATGAACGATACTGGCCTAACATAGCTTATGTCTTAGTAGATTGAGTTGAGATACTCATAATCCTAGTTGTGAATGTTTGAAGTCTCTTCATCGCTCGCTAAGGTATTTAAGAGGTACAATTGATTGGTATTTGCATTTTAATATATTTCACGTTCTTTAGATGGATTGTTTTATGCAAAGTGGGCAATTGACATGAAGTTAGCTCCACCAGTGGCTATATGTTTACTTTGGTTGCATGTGTTATTTCGTGGAAGTCGTCCAAACAAACATGTATAGAACGTTCTACCATGCAATCTAAAATAATTGCTCTCGAGTTTGCAGGGCAAGAAGCTAAGTGGTTGAGAAATCTTTTGGCGGATATTCTATTATGGGGAACACAAGATTCACCCATCTCTCTTCATTGTGACTCACATATAACAACTATAATAGCCAAAAATAGTGTGTACAATGAAAAAAAAAAGTCATTCGCATTTTATGACCATGTACAATTAAACAGTTGTTGAAACTGGGTGTTATTTCCTTGGAATATGTAAAGGTCTGAAAGAAATTTGGCAGATTCTATGACCAAGGGCTTGACAAGGAAAACAATTCTTGAAACATCGAGGGGGATGGAGGTAAAGCCCATTGATCGAGGTAGTGTGGTGGATCCTTTAGGCCTCAAAATACACGACATTTTATATCCCTATCACCCTATGGCGTGAGGCAGTGCTTTATAAGGTTGAACTTATTTTCTCTTAATGATTCAATAGCCTTAACGTGATCTATTTGAGATAGGCTTGATGGAATCTCCTGCGTGATTCTAAAGATGTGGTCGCCTTTTATGAAAGACTTGGGTTATCTTTCTAGAGAACTCATAAGACTCAAGGTGTGTGTGCATGACCATAAACGTACTTTGTTGGATCGCGGAGTTTGCATGAAATCTAGGATATGGTATATGTTGTGGGGATCTCTACTCATTTTTATTTAGTTCAAGAGTACTTTATTTTGTGGATATGTGTTGTCGCCTCATTTCACTACTTGATAATTCAAATTGAAAGATATTGACACTTAAATATATTTTCCTTTCTTTTACCCATGAATTATTCTTATTCATTATCTTTGCATTAGTGGGGGATTGTGGATAATATTGCTTTTATTTCAGTGCAAAGGATAGGTTACATCTTTTACCTCTCTGTAATAAATCTATCTGAAGATTTTCAAGTCGTTAGTATATGTGAAATAGGAGAGTTACTTCCACAATGATGGTTCACATTCACCTCAAGTGTCTGTTTCTTATAACTTTGTAAGAAAATATAGTAAGTATTAACAATACTTGAAGTTACTTTTGTATTATGACAAATTCTCATTAAAGTAAGAGTATATCTATTATACGTTAGTTTCTTACATTCTTTTGATGGATGAAGACGTAAATGATTTTTCTAGTTGAGTAGCATTTGAGAGCTAAATACAGAGTCATTTCTTTTATTTACCACTAGTAAATGGGCCTGCGCTTCGCGCGGTTATAACTTTCTTCTTTAAAATTTATTAGAATAGAACTTTTCTTGTATTTTGATGTTATAATATTTTTGTATAAGTTTTCTTTAAGAGTATAGAGGTTATTCAATTCTAGTTTACAATTTGTTTTATTAAAAGAAAAGAAAAAATTACAAATCATAACACTATTTTTTTCTAGTTTACATAATTTCATTTTACCATGGTTACATAGTGTCTTTAATTAGAGTGTCACATGAATATTTTTCTGAATTTTCTTTGCAAACTTCGTTAGTATAACACTATCAATGAAATTCAAAATATTAAATATTTTTTTAAAATATATATATACAACTGATATGTTTATCAAGAGCAAAGGTTCCATAATCACATAACATACCAATAAGTAATATGTAGTCATAATGTGTTTTCCAAAATCTAAATTTCATATGTAATATAGTTATAATAGTGTTTTATAATTGAAATTGTGCACAAACAAAATATTAATGAATCCTTGAAAGGATTAAAGAGAAGTAAGGGATAATGGGAAAAATTTCAAAAAAGTACTTTGGTGTGAGAGAATAGTCAACGTTGTGTATCATACAATTATAATTAATTGCTTGTTTAATTCGATCATTTGACTTTTTATTTTTCTTCACTCTTATTAATATTAACATTATTATGACAACAACAAAAAATCATATAAATTTTTAGGCTTGATCTATTGGAAAAGAAAAGATTTCTTTGAAGAATGTTGTAAATAAATATATTCTTTAAAAATGTGAATTTTTAGTAGGTGGATTTACATATAGTCTCTACTAACAAATACTTATAACGAAAACTTTCCAGGAAGATAAACATAAACAACAAAGTTAAAAATATACACTCTAAAACAACAATAAATATCATAAGTACAAACTAATAACAGTAAGAAAATATACCAAGATCTGCAACAATATAATGAAACAGAAAGGAAAATTGTGCCCACTGAATGCACAATGTCTCCTTGTTAGTGAGTCACTCAACTATAGCAAAGTACATAAATATTTAATTGTGCAGAAGAAGAAAAAGTTCATAATCAAATATTGTACTATGCAGAAAAAGAAGAAGAAGATCAGAATTTTTGATATTTTAAAATGAAAGGAAACCCCTCTATTTATAGACAATAAAGAGTAGTGTGAACAAATGTTTAGTGTATCTTACCGGAAAGGTCACAACTTTTTGGATATGTCACAACCTTTCATAAAAATCGCAACTCTTCATAAAGGTCGCAACTTTTCATCAAAGTTACAACTTTTGATAAAAGTCACAACTTTTGATAAAAGTCACAACTTTTCATGAAATTGAGAGGTTAATTTTGGAAATAAAGAAATTAAAAGGGAATTCTTGTTTGTGGTGGTGCCACGTAGGCGGGCCTAGGGTTCTCTTTTATATATATATATGATATATGATATGATTTCCTTCACTTATTGTTTTATTGGCTTAAATAATCATTCTTCCTATTGTGGATTTATGGGCAATTGTTTTTGTGCAACTCCAAACTTTTAGCCAAGAGTGCACGTGTTTGAGAGTAAATGCGGAACCTTGGGGAGCGATCGGCTACAATGATTTGCACCAGAGTCGGACTGATATTGCTTTCAAGGTAGTGACTTGTCACGACATACTGTTTGTGATAACCTAGTTACTACTTTATAATTCTAATCCAATATCAATATTGTAGTATTTTTTCCAAAATTCCATTATTCAATGCTGAAGAGGGTTGATTGTGACTTCGATCTGTTCTTACCTTATCACATTTCTCCACAAATTCACAACATATAGAGAGGCATTCAACTTTTCATAGTGTCCTCATGACTGTCTTGGTATGCTTCCATCACTTTTAGACTTTTTTCCCTTGGTTACACGCTTAACTGCATCGTCTGACGGAACGTTTGGGTCCTTCAACCACTCCATGTATCTCATGTTGACGTCTGACTTGGATAGACCTCCAAGCATGATTCACACAACAAGGCACATGTCAATCGAATCAAATTATTAGCTACACTTTCTGGTCTTTTAGGTACTTTTTATGCTACTTCAATTCCTAAACACCCCCTCACACACACACACATACTCAAAACACAATATTTTTAAGATAAGATCATTTTGAAGCAAAGACAACATTGGTGCAACCAACAAAGGAAACACAGAAGAGGGGCGATATTACCTATAAAATCTTGATCAGTTGTAGCATGTCTGGAAGCAAGGAGGTCTCACCAACTGCTGATGAAAAGAGATCTTATTGAACATCTGCTATTGTGAGTTCCTGAAACTGCATTATAAAATGTGCAATGACAAATGACATAAGTACACTGAATGTACAATATGTAATAAGACCGAATGGAATGAATAAATAGTTGAACTCAATCAATGAACTGAAAAGAAATTGAAAGTACCCTTGTTATACCCCATTTTAACTTGCGTAAAATAGTGTACAAAAATTTGGTGATTCCTAAATTAATTTACTTAAGGAGTCGCCACCTAATTATTTTACTGTAAATTAGGACACCTTAATATGTAACTAATGTAATGCTAGTATTAACTCCAATTAATGGTTACTTAACTTATGTGATACTAGGTAAGGTTTCTAGTTATCCGAAAGGGAATAGATTAAGTATCCTTTAAGATCTGTTAACAATGATTACATATCAAACTTATGTCAAATTTAAAAATGGTTTTGAAATAACTATAGAATTGAAAATATCTATTATAACATCTATTATAACTAGGTCCTAATTGGTTTTAGAAATATAAAAGTAATATCATGACTAGCTAACTTAAGTTTAAAATTAATCAAAAATATTAATTACAAGCGGGAACAATAAGTGATTTTTCCAACTTAAAAGAGGGTCAATTAAAAGAAAATTCATTGATGAGTTTGAAATATTTTGTTTTAAAAAATTAAAAGAAATGCATTGAATTTTCATATTTGAAAGGAAAGAGGGATTTCAAGAAAAAACTAAAAAGAGTCTATTGAAGTCTTAAATGAAAAATAATCCCATACTTCGTGAAAATAAAAAATATTTGAAAAGGTTTCTTTCTAGAAAAATCTTTCTAAAAATTGTTATCATTATCATTTAACGTTTCATAATATCAAAATTGTGACCTGGCATGGAGCTTAAAAAAAGAACGAAGAATTTTAGAAATCCCTTAAATAATCAAAACAGAGTTTTAGGAATGTTAAACAAAAAAAACTAAAGGTAAGTTTAGTGAATTAAAACGAAAGCTCTTCCATCTTGAATTTTATCCTTTAAGGTGCTGATTTTGAAGCAGAACAAGCGTAGAGCAGATCCTAACTAGTCTCAAAAATAGAAATTAGATAAGCAACAAAGTTCATCACGTATGCGACGAGTTGACGAACCAATAATGTTTCTTTTACGATTAGTCA
This sequence comes from Solanum sitiens, assembly GCA_016801875.1. Lineage (NCBI taxonomy): Eukaryota > Viridiplantae > Streptophyta > Magnoliopsida > Solanales > Solanaceae > Solanum > Solanum sitiens. Next base: position 130,668 of record JABWTJ010001084.1, read on the forward strand.
TTTAGCATACTAAAAACAAATTCGAACAAATACTTGAAACAAAAACTAAACAAGTAGCAATACATTCAAAATACTACTTTTGCTCTATGAATTAAATAAGGCCACAGAGGAGAAATACAGACCTTCTCTAGGGCAGCAAACTAGTGCTTTTGAATCTTATACTCCACTGTCAACTCCCTTAAGACAGATTTACCAAAGGACGTACTTTTGAGAAAATTTAAGAGCCCTATTTATAGCGAAAAAACCACGGCTCTGTTTGTTTGAATTATGGGCTGCTCAAATTAAAAAATAACAATAAAACAAGGAATCACTTCTTTGAATAGATTGAGAGACAACGAAGATAAGATGAACAGGAAGAAGCAATAAATATACAAACCTAACATTTGAATCTGAATCACAGATTTTGAATTGTATTTGGTGTTTTCAACAGACTCGAAAATGTGAACATTTGAATTCAGTCATTTAGAGAATCTAGAGCACTATTGATGTTCAGAGATGATTGATATGGGTGACAGAGATCTGAGCATAAAATCTTGCCGATTCTCGGGGTGTGGGAGATGAGTGGAAAGATAGGCTTAGGTTTTCATCAGCTCTTTGGAGTGTAAAGAATATGGAGGTAAGAGTAGAATTGTCAAAAGGTCAGGCCCAATCCACCCGACCAAAGTCTCACGGGCCAAAGAATTTGATGGGCTAAGGCGAGCTGACCCTTCATTTTGAAGGGCCTAAAAATGTTCAACCCAACCCTAGAAGTGCCAAGGGCTTGTGCAGGCTTTTTTCTTTTCTTTTTTCATATTTATTATTTTAAAACTTTAAATTCTATAACATTAAGAATGAGGAGATTTCAAATTCAAATATGAAAAATAATCGTGAATCCACGAGATACATGTATTTGGTGTGATGTGTTCCATATACGCTAGCAAGATAAAAGAGTGACAAGTGAGATGGAAGGGAGGAGAGGGCGCAAATTTATCTATGTATTCTAATATACGTGAATCCACTAGGATAGAGTGTATCTAGAACAAATTAACGAATAATCCAATGGATTTCATGGATTTACCTAGGTAAACTTATGGGATAATCAATAAAGGATTTTTATCTTCGAAACCCATTAGGAAGGGCAGTCCAAGAGAAATCGGACAAAAATGATCGGATCTTGGGACGCCCCAAAAAAGATATGAGGTGCTCGGAAATGGTCGAAGTAGTTGAATAGGAGGATCACATGAATATAGCCATTGGTAAGTTTACCAAAGATGAAAATGATTTATTTGATATTATGGATGACTGGTTATGGAAGGACCATTTCGTTTTTGTAGGCTGGTTCGATATCTCGAGATACATGAATCTAGATGTACCAAAATCTGAGAAGATTCGTAATATAACAACATAAATTGAATTTAAGTAATTAGTTTCTATACAAGTGAGATTGTTGTAAGTTACCCTTAAATAAATAGTTCTAGCCCACGGGTCAACTCAAATCAAGCCTCAAGGGTCAATGACTTATACAGGCCGAGCTTATAAGCCCTAGTTTTAAATGAGACTGAAAAATCCTATCTCAACCCTACCCCAATAATGGGTTAGGTTGGGTCGGCCTCATGGGCTAAGCCCATTTTGACGGCTCTGAGTTAGAGAAAGAGAAGGGTTCAAGGTATTTTTGGTAGATCATGTTGAGTTTGGGCGTAAAGGAATTATTTGTTTGGGAAAATTTTCAAAATGTCAATACTTTAGCATTTAATAAAACCTCTTGTTAACATTTTCAATACTTATATTTAAAATGACAATATTTCAGTCAGTTATTCTTCAAATTTATTTATTTTTTATTTGTTTGATTTGAAAGAATACAATAATTTAATAATAGAAAGGAAAAAATCACGAAAATAATATTTGAATCTATCACTTAAAATTCTCATTACTTGCAAGTCAAAAGTAAACGACTAGGTGTCAATCTCCCTTCTTCATCAAATTTCGAATACAGATTTCTAACATTCCATTGATTCAAAAATGGCTATGGAAATTTTGATAATTGTAAATTGTACCAGCTATGAACTAAGTGGGAGCACTAGTTTTGTTGGGTAGTTGTAATTTTAATTTGTTTGAATGAAAAATAATAATGAATATGGAATATTTATAGAAATATTTTTTTTAGTGTTTAGTTCAATCGAAGAATCCTTTTGATAAATATGATATTTGTTACCGTTCTGATAAATATTGTATCCACAATCTAAAAATGAATCGTTTTGATAAAGTTTTTTTTTTTTATATCCATTATCGGAAAATGTATGATAATTATAATGTATATTATAAGTGGTTGTTTAAAGTACAAAATTATGGTAATTGTAGTGTATTTGTTAAAATATTTGATAATGATACAAATACATAGGCATTTATGTAATAAAATTTTGATCACTGAGATATAATTATCAACACAAAGATACCAGTATGAAATTAAAATACATACATTTATTAATAATGAATAAAAATATTGTTAAACGACCGTGAGTCTCTATATATGTTAAACAATTTTGATCACTGCGGTATAATTATTTACAGAGGGATACAAGTATGAAAGTAAATACATACATTTATCAATGTTTAATAGGGAAAATGGTGTGAAAAGTATTTCAATTTTGGCTGAAATTGTTGTTACGATGCCAAACTTTATGGAGAACCTTTTACCCCACCCCCTACACTATTTAATAGTGTATTTTAAAGGTATATATGTGCCCACGTGGATAGATTACTATTTATAATTATGCAATATTTTCTATGTCCACGTGGACACATACATATCTTTAAAATACACTATTAAATAGTGTAGGGGGGTAAACGATCATTTCCAAAGTTTGGTATCGTTACAACAATTTTGGTCAAAGTTCGAATATATTTTAGACCTTTTTCCCTATTAAATACAAATATTGTTAAACTTGTTCATCAACTTCTTCCGCACCAACAACTATTTTTTTAACTACTCTCTTACGCCATTTTAGACACATAGTCTACATTTTTCGAATAATCCTTGGGAAATGCATACATCAATAGATAGAAAATCTCCAAAAAGTTGATAATTATTTGGGATACCTCTTATAATCCTCTTTGAATCATACATTATAGTGAAAATCACATTCTTTTCCCTTACCTAAGATCCTAAATAACAATCTCAAAATTACTAAATGCACAACAATTTATATAAAATCAAACAATCTATATATGCTATATGTATTTTAATGAACTACTATATTTCCTTACAAAAAACAAATCACAGAAAAGAAAAAAAAAATCAAACTATGAAGTTGAAATAGCGAAAAATTATAAATACCAAAAATCTGGAAAAATACTTCACGATAACGTGTTTACCTGTTTAAAAGGTTGAAAATTATTTGAATGATTTCTAAAATTTCTCAGAAAAATAAAGAAATTTTAATTTTTATAAGGTAATGTTTAAGTTACTTAAGGAGACACAATAATGAAAGAAATTGTATGAGAAAGAAAGAGAAATGATAGAATTTGAATAAAAAAAATTAGAGAGAGAAAAGTGAGTACTGGTTTTTTTTTTCTTTCCTTTAACAAGTAAGGGAAGATAAATAATTATATTAGGATAGACTTTATTTACTAAATATAGACATACTAACATTTTTAATAATTATTTTAAACTGTAGATAGTTTTAATAACTATGTCAGAAATTTTGACTAGTTAGCTAATTTTTCATATTTTTTTCCTTAAGATTGGGCTGCAATTTTTTGCTGAAGAAAAAGAAGAAAAAATTACTTAGATGAATGTTTTTTTAATAAATAATTACTGTTTTTAGCAATATTTTGTTTTTATTACCATTTATAGAAATATTATGTTGAATCTGCAATATGTATTAAAAGTAAATTAAGTATACAATATATATGTATTATAACTGTTTTTAAAAATATATTATGCTTGTTTGGTAAGAAGTTGACACAATGTATTATAAGTGTATTTAAATATATGATAAATCTATTATCCATCAATAAAACTTGTATTATATGTGAGTAATAAATTATTTTTTGTAAAATGAATGAAAAGTGTATTATAAATGTATTAAAAGTGATAAAATGAAAAAAAATGTTATTTCTATAAATGGTAAACATTTTTTATTTGTAATATATTTACGTAAGTTTCCCAAGAAATAATATAAATGCCAAAAATGTCTTGGTGAATGAACTTGTGAGAAAAACACCTTTTTCAAGTTAACTAATTAATAATGTTTCTTCATCCTAGTTAATATATATATATATATATATATATAGATAGATAGATAGAGAGATAGATAGATAGATAGATAGAGAGAGAGAGAGAGAGAGAGAGAGAGAGAGAGAGAGAGAGAGAGAGAGAGAGTTTAATAGACGTATTCAAATTGAATTTCAATGGGATAAAATTTTGATGAAAAATATAGTTTTAAAAAAGTGATTAAATTATTAAAAATTAAAAAGTGAAAATGTCAAATGTATATACATATACATACACTCAAGCATATTGAATTAAAATATTCAAAAATAAGGCAAATATAATAACTTTTCCGGAATTTGTTGAAGTCAACGTTAAAAATAGGCAAATAAATTTTAGTAAATTACTCATGACTAAGAAACATGAAGAAAAATGATTGTAGCAAAACACTAAAATAATATACTTTACTTTTCTTAGAGAATTTCTCTAACCAACAACCATCATTATGAGCCTCGTGATGATTACAATTTCTAACCCACGTTGACATATCCATCCTATACCTTGCCGGAGCGTAGGACAACAAAACTGAACTTATGGATCAATCTAAAAAGCCCTCAATGCGGCTGGGTGAGAATTCGCTTGAACTAATGACACAATCCTATCTACGGTAGCGTCGCAATTTATAGGGTTGAGTTGTCTTAACTCTTACCCAAATCGACACTCAATACTGAAGAACTAAACACAAAGGAATACTTACTAATCAAAGGACAAATAACAAGGAAGAAGGAAGAGGACAAACCGCGAAACTGTTTTTGCTAAGAAAGAGTTGCAAAATATTTTATTTAATACTTTCAATGGCCCAATATAGGCTTACAAAATTTGTGGAATCATAATCCCACTAAACTACTTTCCCCAAACTCTAGCAAAACAAATTTGCGCTAACTACAATTAGTAACTACAATTAGGAAAATATCAGGAACTAATTAAATAAAAAAGTGACAACTAACATCTAGAAAATAGCTACACCAAGACTTAGTAAAACTAAAGAAAATATGTTGATGTTGTACAACTTCAACACATCCTCTCAATAACAAGTCTGCAATTTCTTACTCTGTTTTAATATGTTGCAAGTCGATCTCTCCTTGTATCTTTTTTTCTCAGATGAAGTAGTAATGTATTTCCACATGCTTAGTCCTTGCATGAAAAATAGAATTTTAGCTAAGTTGGTTGCTGACTGATTGTCACAGAACAAGGAAACTGCATAGCCAACTGGTTGCTTTAAATCCTTCATCAATAGCATAAGCCATGTACTTTATTGAGCTGCAACTGCTACTTGTAACACTCTGAAAAAGTTTTGAGCTAGAACTCAAACCATTCTTCGTGGTTAGTGAGTCTTACCGAGGAATTTAAATTCTATTAAGTGTTAAAGGTCATTAGATGTAGCACCTTGAGTTTCAAAAAGAACTAAAGAGAATTCATTCAAGTAATTTATAAGTTCTTCAAAAATTTTGATCAACTTCAAACGACCATAGATTTTACAACATAATGATTTAGGAGACCCATAATCTATCAAATTAAATATCTCTGAGTTCGCTTTTCAACGTCGTCGAATGCTAAATTTTGAGTTCGAGTGAGGGAGATATGCTTGTTTGAGTTTAGCCTGTCCAATTAAGGAAAGTTACCCGAATTAATGAAGTGTATTTTGGTCTTTTCGTTACCCCATCCTAGCTCGTTTTCGTTAACCTTTTAGGGGTATACACTGATTGGGATCAGTTTTAGTCATTCCTAAATTACGCTTAGGGTTTTGAGAGGAGCTCAAGAATAGGAAAAGAGGAGAAAAGAATGAAGGATCAAGATTCTTGCAATCTTTGAGGGGATTTCGCCGAGGATTTGATCCTAAGAGGTATGTAGGCTCTCATAGTGTTGGATTTATTCTCCCACACACCAATCAGGAGTTTCTTTTAAGAATTTAATCCATAAGACTGTGTGTGTATTGAGAATCTTGTTGAGTTCTTAAGGTTTTGTATTTCTTTCTTTGATAATGAAATTCTCGTTAAGTACTTGAGGTGAGAGTTGCCAATAAGTATTGTTCTTGGTTTCTTTTGTTGTAGATTTCATTGTAATTATGTTGGGTTTAAGGATACAAAAGATTTTGAGGGAAATCGTTCGATTTTGGATGAGTTAGGGCATGGATTTGAACAAGAAAGTTCATCGATTTTCTGCACAGAGGCTTGGGGCGCCGTGCCACTCAGTGCGCCCAACAAGTGTTTTATATGTTAGGGTATGGCGCCCTGCGTCACTCAGTATGATAGGGTCTCAATGTCCCCTACCATTCCGTCCTTCTTTCCGCGTTAGTCCCCTCAAATTATACCTATGTTTTCTACTTAATATTCACAACTAAAATCTTCATTAACCCTTGAGAGATCATGCCTATCCAAGTTATAACTCTTTAATTCATAATTTAAATTCAAGATAAAGTTAAGAGTAAAGTTTGAGAAAGTTCCCTTAGTCTTTTCGAGGAGTCTTCTATAATTATTAATAAATTATTGCAAGACTCGAGTAAGTGAGTATGAGAATGATAAGAATATATTCATGAATGTACATTATCAATGAGATCCTTGAGTCGAGTTTTTCATACCCATAAATTCCACATGAACTCCATAAATTTAGTATATTTGAGAGGAGGAGTATCATCATGTTCTAAGTTCTATAGTATAGAGTTCCTAACCTTTTGAGATTATATTCCTAATGTGGGACTAATACATGTTACACAAAAAGTTCCTTGAGTTGATTTGTTCATGCCTATAATTATGTATGAATTCTATGAGTCGAGCATTCTCGGGGTGAGTAGTATCATTGAGTCATTATGTTCTGGAGTCATTGAGTTCCGAGTATTGATTTCTATATATGGTTACTGAAAACCTTAAATTTTGTCGTTCACGTTCATAATTCGGCATGAACCCTATTTTTTAGAAGTCTTACAATTATTTATAATATCTTTTAAGACTTGAATACTTGAGTATGAGTATGAGGAGAGTTGAGTTTTATTTTTTTTCAAAATGAATATATGGGAACTAAGTATCCCCTAGAGTAAATGTTTTTTCATTCAAAATGAGGGGAAACATCCATTTCAAAATAAGTTCATGCGGAGTTTGAGTTTTATCTCAATGTTGAGGATGAGGAAATGTTTTTAAGCATATGAGTTAAGT